>JABUOV010000077.1:72500-144845 GCA_025617405.1 Perca schrenkii
ATAATGTTAAGTATACAGTACAACAATACAATAGAATTTACAAAAAATACACAATTGAAGAGAGGGAATCGTGCAATATCAGTATAGTCTGAGATTTAAGATTTAAATATAAATATAGTGCAAGGCAGTTCAGTGCAATGGTAATATTAATAACAATATAAGCTCTAATATAGTGTATTCATTTAATATTATATCACAGCTAACCTATATTATTACTGGTGAAAACTGGAATGGTAGTAAGCTACACCTATAACTTCATGTAGGTGTAATCCTGCGGGCGAAGAAGTAAACTACTACTAATCCCATTCTGAGGCTGCAGCACCCTTATTAACAGAATTATGATTTATAATTTAATTATTTTTAATGGCTCTCACTGGTTTGTATCCACGCTTACAAAATGTTTCAGGGCGCCAGGATAGCTCAGTTGGTAGAGCGCGCGCCCATATATAGAGCGTGAGCAGAGAGAGTTACTCCTGTATACATGGAGTTTGTAATCAATTGGCAATATCCCGATGTAGACGGTGACGCACGGTCAGCGTCTGGACGTACGGACAACATTAAGACGCAATAACTTTTCGGTCCCCTTCTTATAAATCTCACTATCTCGGTACGTTCTGCCTTCAACAAAAGACATTATATTCCTGGTTTTCACCACACTAATAAAGAAACTGGTTTCCTCCTCGCTCCAAAAGTGTGGTGCTGTGCTGCGTCTCACCATGTTTACCTCTACTTCTTGTTTACTTCCGGTATACTGCGCGCAGGTTTTCTGCATTGACATATATATATATATATATATTATTATAGTAGATAATTATTATTATAACTATGTTTTGTGGCGAATACAAGAAGTTCCTCTACTCAAAAGACCAAGATTCCTTGCGAATAGAACATGCGCAGAACACAAATCAATGTTCCTTTTGATGGGGATATGCTGATACGCGTTTACGTGACCAAAATGTCGGGTTAGAAAATGGGTAACCCAGGTAGCATATTCAGGGTTTTGCCGGTGTTTACATGGCCGTGCGCGACCGGGTTATTGCTAATATTCCGGTTTTGAACGGGTTACTGGCTGCATGTAAACGTAGTGTCTGTCTGCTGCGTTGCATTCCCCCCTCTCTCTGTCTGCGGCGTTGCATTCCCCCCTCTCTCTGTCTGCTGCGTTGCATTCCCCCCTCTCTCTGTCTGCGGCGTTGCATTCCCCCCTCTCTCTGTCTGCGGCATTGCATTCCCCCCTCTCTCTGTCTGCTGCGTTGCATTCCCCCCTCTCTCTGTCTGCGGCGTTGCATTCCCCCCTCTCTCTGTCTGCGGCGTTGCATTCCCCCCTCTCTCTGTCTGCGGCGTTGCATTCCCCCCTCTCTCTGTCCCCTTTCATGTCTTCATCTGTCCTGTCAGATAAAGACACCGATGTTTCCTCCCTCTCCAACAGGTCAGTGTTGAAGCCCCCCCCCTCGGAGCGGTGCAGCCCGGTCCACCTCACTGCCGTTATCCGGCACGGCAGCCGCTACCCGACCGTCAAGAACATCCGGCGGATCCAGAGGCTGAGTGAGCTGGTCCGGATAGAGGGGGGGGCGGGCTCGGGGGGGGCGGCCCAGTGGCTGCAGGACATCCAGAGTCACTGGGAGATGTGGTACACTGAGGACATGGATGGTGAGACAACTGCACCACACACAAACACACAGAGACACAGAGAGAGAGACACACACACACACACACACACACACACATACACACACACAGACACAGAGAGAGAGACACACACACAGACACAGAGAGAGACACACACACACACATACACAGAGAGAGACACACACACACACATACACAGAGAGAGACACACACACACACACACACAGACTGACACACACACAGAGAGACAGACAGACACACACACACACACACACACACACACACACACAGAGAGAGACACACACACACACACAGAGAGAGACACACACACACACATACACAGAGAGAGACACACACACACAGACTGACACACACACAGAGAGACAGACACACACACACACACACACACACACAAAGACACACACAGACTGACACACACACAGAGAGACAGACAGACACACACACACAGACACACACACACACACACAGTCAGACACACACTGTTGTGTACGGTCAGCAAATTGCACATGTTTTTTATTAATCTAATAAAAACTGAGTGTGAATAAAGTGCCTAACTCTGGTTGCCAGGTCAGCTGGTGATGAAGGGCAGAGATGACCTGCGCTGGCTGGCGCGGCGGCTGGCCGTCCTGTTCCCGTCTCTGCTGTCGGAGGACAACATGGCGAGGGTCAGTCTGAGGACCAGCTCCAAGCACCGCTGTGTGAGCAGCGTGGAGGCCTTCCAGGACGGCCTGCAGGAACACTGGAGGCCCGGGGGCCACGAGACGCACACCTCAGGTCACCATCAGGGTCCCAGATCAGGGTCCCATTTACAGGCTTTCTCTGATCTCAAATGGCTCAGGAAATAGTGCACACAGTACAGGCCAAAAGTTTGGACACACCTTCTCATTCAATGCGTTTCCTTTTTATTTTCATGACTATTTACATTGTAGATTCTCACTGAAGGCATCAAAACTATGAATGAACACATATGGAATTATGTACTTAACAAAAAAGTGTGAAATAACTGAAAACATGTCTTATATTTTAGATTCTTCAAAGTAGCCACCCTTTGCTTTTTTTGATAACTCTGCAAACCCTTGGTGTTCTCTCAATGAGCTTCATGAGGTAGTCACCTGAAATGGTTTTACCTTCACAGGTGTGCTTTGTCAGGGTTCATTAGTGGAAGTTTTTCCCTTATTAATAAAAAAAAATGTTTTCAGTTATTTCACACTTTTTTGTTAAGTACATAATTCCATATGTGTTCATTCATAGTTTTGATGCCTTCAGTGAGAATCTACAATGTAAATAGTCATGAAAATAAAAAGGAAACGCATTGAATGAGAAGGTGTGTCCAAACTTTTGGCCTGTACTGTATCTAGCGTCTGTATCAGTGTGTCTGTCTCTCTGAGGTCCTGTTTACACATATGTGGTTATTTTGAAAACCGGAGACATTTCCCTTCGTTTACACGCAAACGGAGAATTCTCCTCTGAAAACAAATCTTTAGAAAAACTCCGGCCAGAGTGGAAATTTGGGAAAACTTTGTTTGCACGTAAACTGAGACAAAGGGAGGTTTAGGCAGCCGAGGACGTGAGGAAGAGGAGAGAGAGGAAGTGAGTTGTTGCTGTTGTTGCTATTGTCTTGATTCTGATTGGCTAACGTGGGCTTGAGCTTCTCGTTACACCGCCCCCTACAGGTGGGGCGTGCTCTTGCATATATACACGGGTACGTCTAAACGAACACTTTTCTGAAGAAAGCTTTGCACAATGTTACTTTTGAAAACTGAAAGGTTAAAATGTCCGTTTATGAAAATAGCTGGCCACGTGTAAACGTAGCGTGTCTCTCTATCAGTGTCTCATTGTCCCAACCAGCAGCAGCAGATGACTGCCCACCAAGAGCCTGGTTCTGTCCCATGTTTCTGCCTAAAAGTAGTTCTTCCTCACCACTGTTGCATCAGATGCTTGCTCTTTGGAGATTGTGGTGTCTCTGTAAATGATAGTGTGGTCTAGACCTCCTCTATGTGTAAAGTGTCCTGAGAGAACTCCTGTTAGGATGTGACACTATAAATAAAATGGAATTAAATGGAATGAAATGGGAGAAGCTTTCAGGGTTTGAACTGTCCACTAGTGGAGTGAATGTCCTGAGTCTGAGCGTGTCTCTCCGTCTGCAGAGGGACAGTACAGCCACCAGGTGGACGACGAGCTGATGCGTTTCTTCGAGCGTTGCCGTGGTTACGTGGAGGGCGTGGAGAAGAACCGCACGGCGCTGCTGGAGGTGGAGAAGTTCAAACACGGGAAGGAGATGGAGGCAGTGAGGAGGAGAGTGGCCGAGAGGCTGGGACTACCTCAGCACCGGCTCACACCGGGTCAGACACACAGAGATATATATACACACACACACACACACACACACACACACACACACACACACACACACAGAGACACACACACACACAGAGACACACACAAACAGAGATACACACACACACACAAACACAGAGACACACACAAACAGAGATACACACACAAACACACACAGACACACACACACACACACATACAAGTCTGTTTCACTACCTTCCACTACCATCATTGACATAATGCATTCCCTAGCCCCTTACCCTAACCTTAACCCTTACCCTAACCTTAACCCTTACCCTAACCTTAACCCTTACCCTAACCTTAACCCTTACCCTAACCTTAACCCTTACCCTAACCTTAACCATCACAACTAAATGTCTAACCTTAACCCTTACCCTAACCTTAACCATCACAACTAAATGCCTAACCTTAACCCTTACCCTAACCTTAACCATCACAACTAAATGTCTAACCTTAACCCTTACCCTAACCTTAACCATCACAACTAAATGCCTAACCTTAACCCTTACCCTCACCTTAACCATCACAACTAAATGCCTAACCTTAACCCTTACCCTAACCCTAACCATAACCTAATTCTAACCCTAATCCTAAAACCAAGTCTTAACCCTCAAACAGCCCTTTAAACTTGTGGGGTCCAGCATTTTGGTCCCCACGAGGCTGTGCAGACCCCACAAGTATACTGTATTCTCCGGTTTTTGGACCCCACGAATATAGTAAAACAGGTGTCCCTGTGTGCGTCCTGTAGATCTGGTTGAAGCAGCGTTCTTCTTGTGTTCCTACGAGCTCTCCATCAAGTCCCTCCACTCTCCCTGGTGCTTCCTGTTTGATGAGGAAGACGCAAAGGTACCAACCACCACCCGACTCTATCTATCTATCTATCTATCTATCTATCTATCTATCTATCTATCTATCTATCTATCTATCTATCTATCTATCTATCTAACTATCTATCTATCTATCTAATATATAATATGTTACAGCTCCATACATTACCATATTTTTTAGAGCATTGGTTCTGGGCATGGGCAGGATAAGTCTGGTATCATAAGTTTGTCAGAGTCCCCCTCATATGAATGAATGAATGAATTAATTATCTATTCATGTTTTTAGCTTTTTGTCTTTAGGCTGTTGTGTTGTGTTGTGATTGTTGGAGCTTGAATTGCAAGACAAAAACATTCATTGTCCGTAGACACGGACAATGAAGTGCGCTTTATCTAACCCTAACTCTTGTCTGCAGGTCAGAATTTAACCCTCACTTGTGTCTGCAGGTGCTGGAGTACAAGTCTGACCTGAAGCAGTACTGGAAGCGCTCCCACGGTCACGTGATCAGCGGTCTGTCCAGCTGTCCTCTGTTCCATCACGTCTTCAGGACGCTCGACAAGGCCGGACGTCCCCGCAGGTCAGTGACATCATAGCGACCCATAGGGGGTTCACAGAGCCGATAACGATACAGACTATTAGCAGTTAATGGAAACCGATTATTGATATTATAAACAAAGCTTCTAACTGCAGCTGAAGGAATCTGTCAGGGTTATTATCTGTGACTGGAGTTTAATTAAAGACTTGATTTAATAAAAAAATATATATCAGCTGTTCTATTCAAGTCCAGAGGTTATTATTGTGTTTAATCATGTTAAAGTCACTCAAAGTGTGCAGAAGCAGCTCTGTGAAGTACAAGTCTGTATGATTCCAGGACTTTCACTCAGCGTCAGCAGAAAGCAGTGACGTAGGTTAGCACAGTCAGCTGATCAATAAGACATGAATAATGTGAACGCTAGCTGAGTCAACGTTAGCTATGCTATGCTATCAGAAAGTCTCAATTTTCATTCCTAATGTAGAACAACTATTTCCCCCTGCTCTTGTTTCCTGGCTACCTCCAGGCCTGGGCTGCTCTGGCCAGAGCTCTTAGAAACACCGCTGCAGACAGAGATCCTTTAACGTTAGCGTGGCCCTTTACTGTGTTGATCTCTGTTTTGTTGGTTTCAGTTTCTGTGATGCGTTGTGCGAAGTCTTGTTTTGCTTGTGTTGTCGTTTTGTCTCTTTGTATTTTAAAAAAGAAGCCTTTTTTAACATCGCAGGCAGGGGACTACAGACGAAAAATAGCCTTTTGGCTAATTCTGGCTTTTTTAACCCATGGGAAATCATGTGTTTTATTAATTTGCGCTGTCCCCCTTTTCATAAATAAACTAAACTCAAAAGAAAAGCAGATGACAGGACGCTGCCAGAAAGGATTTTGAATGAACTTTTTTTATTAGTTTATTTGTCAAGGACAATGCAGCGCACATTATTACATACAATTATCATAGTCAATCCATAACAATGTGAGTAGATGTGTTGCATAAAAAGGTTTCTAGCCAATTGGCTAATTTGCAACCCCAGTCCTTGGTCCTTTATTGATAAAGTATTGCCCTTTCCCCTGGGCCATACGCATTCCCAATACTCAGTGCCGGCCCGAGCCTTTTGGGGGCCCTAAGCAGAATTTGATTGGGGGGCCCCCCCTCCCACCACGTGGAGTCACCTGTGCTTGACGATTATTGACACAAATGTCACGCTATAATGTTACATTTTAAATGAATACAGTGAGGTTATGTATTAATACAGTGAGGTTTATGAACTACTGTCCCCCCGGGGCACAGATGCATAAGGACCCTCCCCCCCTATTCTATTTGTGCAAAAGTGGATGCAAACGGTGAGGGGGGGTCTGGGGGTGCTCCCCCAGAAAATTTTGAATTTGGTAGATGTGATTTCCTGTATTCTGGTGCATTTTGGGGATGGTCAGCTAGAGAAGGGCAATACCTAAATTTGTTCAGATTCATAGCATTTTGCTTTTTGATTTATTAAGGTAGTGACTTCACACAACTACTTGGGCTTCAGGGCCAAACAATACTGACATACTCTGTGTTAGTAGGAAGTAGGGCTGGGCGATATGGCCTCAAAAAAATCCCTGATTTTTTCGACCCCCCACACACACACACACTTAAAATTAATCTGCAGATGACAAATGACAAGATCTCACACACACACACACACACACACACACGGGGCATGTATACCATTATGATTATTCATGCCAATTTTATGTAAATATTGGTTTGAGTGTTTTCCCTATCATTGTATTGGGGGGGGCGCCCTCTGTGAAAGAGTGAAAAAATTATATTATGCTATATATTAAACAAACCTGTGAAACGAAATTTTCCACAATAGAAACATGATTTAAATGAGAAAACGTACTGTTCTAGCTATAAAAATGCAAGATATTTCAAAAACAGCTTCATACACGCTTCAAGGTGACGGCAATTAGTGGTTAACAGATATTCACCAAGACGTATAGCCCAGCAACAATTTATCTAAAATAACACCTTTTGGGAGTACCATTCATGATATATAGTAAAATATTGAAATTGTGGGAAGTTTATATGGCTTAAACTGTATGCTTCATCTGTCCCTCTATGCTGTTTCATGCGTACCGACCAGGAGGGACGAATGAAACATTACGCACGTCCCACTTCTGCTGTAATAATTCCTGAACGGTTTTGTTCAAAGCTGAAAATGCAACTGTATTTGACAGAAGACAGGTGTAGGTTGCTAGTGACAAAATATTAGCTTTTCACCGTGATACGATCACGTTTAATTAAAAAGTGTTTCAACTGTCCCAGCTCTCCCCTATATAATAATGTTATACATTCAACAACCACTAAACGGATACGTGAGATAAAGCTGTTTTCACACATACAGGTAATTCACTTCTCGTTCCTCAGTCAAAGTTCAATTCATTTTAACTTTAGTCGCGCAACCTTGCTCCTGTTTTCACCTGTTGCTGAGTAACGTACATTAACATGACATGGTCTCATGAGTGTAGCTTACCTGTAGCAAGCTCCTTCGTAGTAACTAGCGGTAAAAACAAACGTCGAAGAGGAGCTCCGTGCTACAGAGCGGCGATTGCTACTTGTTGTAAGCATATATACATATCTATGGTTGTAAGCCGCTATAGACTTCCGTCACAGCTCGTTCGTATCAGCAGCTTTTAGCTAGTAGATGTGTTGAGCCGCACACGGTCCGGTGCTCCATGGGGCCAAATAGGTTTGGCGGATATTGCGGTTAAGTAAGTAATGAAACGAGTAGTTAAGAAAATAACTAATGTTAGCCACTGTCGCTGCTGTGTCGCTGCCTATGGTCGCTGCCATATATGTCAATGGTCGCTGCCATGTTGTTTGTGTATCACTATGGCAAACGCGCGGGGGGAGGGCTGGGCCCATTCGAAACTACGGGAGCCCAGATGGGACCGTCGGCGAATGTTAAGAGGGAAAAACAACACTCGGTTGGGGGCCCCCTAGTGGCCAGGGGGCCCCAAGCAGCCGCTTAGTTCGCTTATGCCTCGGGCCGGCTCTGCCAATACTCATGGACACTCACTTTGTCCATGACACTCATGGACACTCTGTCATAAGTCCTCACTCCACACCTTTTTAAATAATTTTTTTTTACCTTTTAGATTTTGTGGTTATTTATATTTTAATACATACGCAAAAAATGTATATCTTTTATTGAGAGCAAAATTGCTCGCTGAGCGTGTTCCTGTCCTTGTCTGGACACATGTCGTTCCTTGTTATCTTGTTTGTTTGTTTTTTTGTGTGGTGCAAGGGTGGCTCTGTGAGAGCCCCCTAAATTCTTCTATTCTATTCTAATCAGTGATTGTTTGTGTCCGTCAGGTCCACAGACGTGCCGCCTGAGCCGGCCTCCATCCTGGTTGGCCACGCCGAGACGCTCCTCCCCCTCCTCTCGCTGCTGGGGCTCTACAAGGACCAGACTCCGCCCACCGCCGACAACTACCGCACACAGCATGGTACGAGCCCCGCCCCTTTCTCACGCCACCGTACAGACAACTATCACACAGCTCTAGACTTGTATAATGTTAAGAATATTAAAGTATCTATCGCATACTAATAAGTTCTGCAGCATCTTTTTCTCTGATTTCTGGGTAGATCAATGAAAAAGTCATGAAATTGAAATGTGAAATCTTTGAAATGCTGAAACAGCCAAGTAGCAGTTGATAAAAAGCTTCCCGTCCACCGTGCAACGCCTTGTTTTTCTGGGTCAAAATTTTAAATTGAAATTTTTTTTTTTCTCAACGTTTTTGTCGTCTCTGTTCTCTATTTATATTTAAATTTTTTGGCTTTTTTCCAACATTTTTTCATCTTCTTAGCAACGTTTTTTGTCACCTTTTCCTTGCTTTTTAGGTTTGTGAAGCTTTTTCTGACTTTTGTGACTTTTTTTTCAACATTCTGTTAAATTGTTTTTTTTAAATGCTATATTTTTCAAGCTTTTCCCATGTTTTTGGCACTTTTCTGGACGTTTTTGAATATTTTTACTATATTTTTGTCCTACATTTTTCAACGTTCTATTATAAAGTTTTCTTTACATGCTATAAAATTGACTAAAACACCCAAATTCAATGAAAGTAGTGAACTTGTCATTTATTTAACTTGTGAAGAGCGATGTAGGGAACCATCCATGTTACTTTTTTTGACAATTTCCTTGGAAAAAAATAAATAATTTCTGTTCATTTTTGGAACAGCATCCCAACAAATATTAGAGAATGTCCAACTTACTGCACATTTAAAAAGCACCTTAAACAACTTATTAAAAGTTCCCAGTTATGTCATCATTTTGACTAATCTTATTGATGTAATCTGCCTGTATGTGTGCTAATGTGTCTCTTGTTTGAGATTGTATAATGTCATATTCTTTTGTGTTGCATTATCTTGTGTGTTGTCTTCCTGCATCGGGACTATAGATGAAAATGAGCATTTATGCTATAACCTGGCTCCTTTACAATCTGTACAGAAATGTTAGATTGTTCATTAATGTGCACTGTCCCAAATAAATAAAATAATAAATGTAGAAACTTTAGAAAATGGGTCAGATTGGACCCGAGGACACCAGGAAGGTTAACGGTGGTTCTCGTCTGTCCCGTCGCTCAGGTAGAAGTTTCCGCAGCGGTCTCATCGTCCCGTACGCCGCCAACCTGCTCTTCGTCCTGTACGACTGCCAGCGCGGCCCGCGGCTGCAGATGCTCATCAACGAGTCACCGGTTCGATTCCCGGGGCTGGAGACTGAGGACGCGCCGCTGTACCGGGACGTCCGGGCCACGTACCGCCACCTGCTGGACGGCTGCGACTTCGACCGGGAGTGTGAGGGCCGGCCGGTGGGCCGCGCACCCAACACCGAACTCTGAGAGGAGCAGCAGGTACCCCGGCAGGACATCTTAACACTGGACTCACTTCTAATGTCCTCACACCTGAACCCACACACTGTAAACAATCACTGACGGAGAAGCTGTCATCTTTTGGTGTTTAAGTTAGCAGCTACCGCTAGCTAACTAGTTTAGGTTGACAAGGTGCTACCAATCGCTTAACAAGACCCTTTCTTTGACACTTACTTTTTTCACCCACAGACTCAAACATATACATACATACATACATACATACACCCACACCCACACAGACACACAACCTTTCTTTTAAAAGGACAAATCTGGCTCAAAATATCACCACACTTCCACGGTAGCATTATGAGGGTCCCTACATGTAAACACAAGCATTGAGAACTTTGTAAGTATACAGACAGTTTATTAGAAAGAGACTATAAAGACAGTACTGTTCATGTTTACAGGCAGGCGCCATCTTTGAAAAACAGTTCTGGCGACACAATTGTTGGTTTTCCTTCAGCTGCACCTGCTGTTCTTCTAGCAGGCACCGATGCAGCTTTCTCTCCTTTATATTTTAGCGTTCTCCTGTTGGTTCTGCCTCCATCTCCGTTTACGGGAGGGACTTTCCTCCCAGTCACGTTGGTGTTGTAAAGTGTAAACTCAGCAAAAAGCAAACCTAGGACAACCTAACCAAAGCGTGGTGTGCCTGTGAGGACAGCCAGAGCAGAGAGAGAAGACAGAGGATCCTGTAGCTTAAGTTGGTCTCAGCACACCAGACCCAGCTAAGCTGAGTTACTCTAATTAGTAACCTGCAGACAGGAGGCCCAAGTTAAGACCCACCTCTTCAATGGAGACAGCTCTCCTTTAGCTGCACCCATCTTCTAGGAACAGGCACCACTGCTGCTTTCTCTCCTTTATATTTTGGGTTCTCCTGCTGGTTCAGCTGCCATCTCCGTTTACGGGAGGGACTGTCCTCCCCGTCTCTACAGGGAGACGGAGAGCTTGGAGAGCTGGAGGAACAGCTGGTCACAGAGCTGTTGTAGGAGGAGCTCCCTTTGGCTGCTTCTGCTCTCTCTTGCTTTGTTCCGTTTACTCTTTCTTCTACTCCTTCCACGAGCCAATTTTTGAAGGAAAGCAGCGTGCCCACAGTTAGGTTTAAATACAACACAGCTACTCGCTCAAATGTTCTCATGCCTCTTCCGCTTCAGTTTCTCCTGACGTCTCTTGGTCTTTAAGACTTTAATTTCCTGCCGCTGCTCGTCCCTCAGCTCCTGGCTGTTTTACGGGAGGGACTGTCCTCCCCTAGCCTCGTGAGACCGTCCTGATCTCGCGAGCTCCAGTTTTCCACTCGCAGATCAGTCTGGCATCTTGAGGCAGAGAAAATTTGGAGCCGTTAGCCAAACGACCGGGCCAATCAGCGTTGGTTTTGAGGCGGGTTAGGTGGTGATAGACAGATGGTTTATCCAATCATCTAACCAGTATTTTCAGACAGCGGTCTGGGAACCTGAAAGGGTGCCTTTTATTCCTAAATTCTCGTTACACAAACGGCAAATCTCCTTTACCGACATGTTGCCTGCTTGCTGAGCTAACGAGCTATGCTTTGCCTGCAGCAGCAGGGGCTTGTGGTTGTATTTTCATACGCTTCGTGGATCTGATTGGTTGATTTGGCCCGTCTATCACCAACATAGGTGATAGACAGATGCTTCATCCAATCAGCTAACCAGTATTTTCACCCCTTTCCAAAAGTTCTCCAACGGAAAGTTCCCAGATGGATATGCCGAGCAAATGCGAAGCGATCCATCTGGCGGAGTCAGGTTAGTCCTCCCCGTCCCTACAGGGAGACGAGGAATAGCTGCTCACAGTGCTACTCCTGGTCTCTCTTTCTCTCTGCTTGCTCTCTCTTTCACTCAGTCTTTCGCTTGTTCTCTTTCTCTCTTCTTTTTGATCTCTTTCTCCTTTCTCCAGCATGCCACTATTGAGTTTAAACACAACACAGATGCTCGCCCATTGGTCAGAGATTTAGTCGGATTAACCAATGGGCATTACGGGCTTTGCGCAGCATCACTTACTGCACCTTTTTAAGCACAGCACCCAAAACGTTTTGGGCACCACCTAAGCCGATTGACTGTAATTAAATTACTTTTTTCATATCCAGTGATTGTAGTTGGTCCCCAGTGGGCTTCTTCAGCAAGTTGTCGTGCTAATGCGTCTTCCGTTGTTGCTCCCGTTTCTCCTGACGTTGGTCTTTGAGTCTTTAATTTCCTGCCGCTGCTCCTCCCCTCAGCTCCTGGTGACACAAATGTTGGTTCTGGGCAAAGTATGAAAAGCACAGCTGAGATTGATAACCTTAACGATGGCTCAGTTCCATCAAGTGTCCCAGTAAGATATTTCAGTGAGTCAGCATGAACAATACCAGGGTCTCTCCTAAGTGGAATGCAGCCATCAGTAATGGTTTAATACCAGGGTCTCTCCTAAGTGGAATGCAGCCATCAGTAATGGTTTAATACCAGGGTCTCTCCTAAGTGGAATGCAGCCATCAGTAATGGTTTAATACCAGGGTCTCTCCTAAGTGGAATGAAGCCATCAGTAATGGTTTAATACCAGGACCTCTCCTAAGTGGAATGAAGCCATCAGTAATGGTTTAATACCAGGGTCTCTCCTAAGTGGAATGCAGCCATCAGTAATGGTTTAATACCAGGGTCTCTCCTAAGTGGAATGCAGCCATCAGTAATGGTTTAATACCAGGGCCTCTCCTAAGTGGAATGCAGCCATCAGTAATGGTTTAATACCAGGGTCTCTCCTAAGTGGAATGCAGCCATCATTAATGGTTTTGAAGAAACCTCCTACAGACGGTTTATTATTAAGAGAGATTATAAAGACATTGCCGTTCACGTATACAGGCAGGCACCATCTTGGGAAAACACGACCAGTCGAACGCCGTGCAACGTGAGCTGAACTGTGACTTGAAATCTCCAGTGGTCCATGGTTTCCCAATGGGTCGATAGGAATGACGTTTGTGAAATGTAATTACATGGAAATGCATGAATTATATCTGTTTATTAAAATATATGGGTGACTAACTACAAGGGTTGGACTGGTCATGACTGTTTTCCCAAGATGGCGTCCGCCTGTAAACATGAACAGTACGGTCTTTATAGCCTCTTTTTAATAAACTGTCTGTACACTTACAAAGTTCTCAGTGCTTCAGTTTGCATGTAGGGACCCTCATTATGCTACCGTGGAAGTGTGGTGATATTTTGAGCCTGGTTAGTGGTGTAGAAATAGAGATTTATTTTTACTTTACCCTCTGCCCCCACGATGAGCGTTATAAGCTAATTAGCGGTTTGCGCTTAAACTGGTCACATTCGATTAGCATGAAAACAGATCCCAGAGAACAGTCGACTCGGTACACGTGTTATTAACCCCTAGGTTCATTTTGCGCCGGATTTGTCTTTTAAGTTAGCAGCTAGCGCTAGCTAACTATCTTAAGTTGACAAGGTGCTACCAACACACTAAACAAACAAGACGCTTTCTTTGAAACTTTCGTTGTTGCTTGATTTGGCTCTTTTTTGACATTTTAAGGCTGTGGAAGTTAGACAAAATGCAGCTCTCAGGAGCTTCACAAAGCTATGTCAGTTATTTTTACAGTCTGTGGGAGACAAATGGCGTCTTTCCATTTCATGGTACCTGCTCGACTCGGCCACGGTGCCCCGTCCTCCATTTTACGTTGCAGATTCGGTACCGCCTCATGCATGAGGCGAGCATGGCTGGTTGTCATAGCGCCGCCACAGGAAACTGCCGTGACCCAATGCGACACACACAGAACGTGGAAGGTGTCAAATTTTGTTTCAAAAGAAGCTGAAGGCAACAAAAAAACACCGCTGGCTAAACTATTTATAAATGGCGGGTTTGTTCAGGACACCCCCATCTGTCGCTAGCAATGAGGACGCAATGATTAGTGACGATTCTCTCTGACCAATCAGGAGTCTGCAGGTTTTCACATCATCTTTTGGTATCGCCTCAGCTCTCTTGGAACCTCCATGGAGGTGGTACTAAAAAAGTACCTGTTGGCAGGTACCAGGGACTGTTTTTCATAATGGAAACCCAAAAGAGGCGAGTAGAGTCGAGCTGCTACCATGTAATGGAAAAATGCCAAAAGTGTAACGAGCCTGTAGATCATCGCCCCCTGCTGGGGACTGTAGAAACTGACCTCTGATGTGAATTTGTTCAATAAAAACAGATTTATAAATCTGTCTGCTTTAATAAAAATGACAAAAGGGTTAAAAGTTAATACATATATTGATCCTATTTTTGCATAAAATATGTTGCAACTCTGAACCACATTGATGATTGTTGACCATCAGTGTGTTTACGTGCATTTAAACGCCAAACATGATGTGTAATGAAACCTGACTTTCTCTGACATGTTGAAGTGTAACAGAGTACTTTATGGGCTTTATATTTGTGAGCAGAAAATATGTGTATATATAATATACGTGCAGTTTCTCGTACAGGTTTTCACACGAGTTCCTTACCTCTTAACAGATTAAAATCTGGTGTCTTAACATGAAGTCTGCGAAGTCAAACGCATGAAGGAATCAATTGTGAAGTAATTTTAATGAATAATAAATATGTTCTTATTTTAATTGGAACAGATTTGTATTCATTTTCATTTTATTGGACATTTTGGTTTTAAAAAAAAATCTCATTTTCCCAAAGATACTTTAATTTATTAATAACTTGGTTTGTCAAAGCTTAAAGATAGTACACATGAGAAACTGCACATTAAAAAGTGACATGATGAAATATTTTTGATTTTTTTGGGAGGTGTTTGATTTGGGTGAACTGACCACAGTATTTTCACAAAAAGAGTCTCATTAAGGAGATAATGAAGCTGTTATGTTTTGGGTCTTCAGGATGAAATATTTTAGATTTGTTGGTGTGTTTGATTTTGGTGAACTGACCATTTTAATCTGCTGTAAACCAGAGTCGGTTAGAAAAATTGTTTTTATCTGTGGCCCTTCAGGGTTAATTCTGACATGAGTTTCTTCAGGAATTAAGTTGCTTTATGTTCTTTATTTATTCTGAGTTTAATGCCAATGCTATCTGTGTTTTTCTAATTGATTTCGTTATTGATTTGGGCCTCAAACACTCCTGTGATCAAACTCTGACTGTGTTAAAGTGAAATGAGAAAATCCAAATTCAGCTTCTTCACATGTCTGAGGGAGTATTTTCACAATAAGAGCCTCATTAGGGAGATAATTTAGCTGTTCTGTTTTGGGTCTTCAGGGTGAATTATTTTTTATTTTGTTTCAATATCATTCTGCCTAACGGAGGCTCAGCTTTTTAAACTTGTGTTCAGGTTTCATCGGTGCTTCTTCTTTATTTGACTTCCTGTGTATGAGTTATTGCACAACGATAATTGCCAAATGTTTTTAATTGAAAAGCTTTAATAAACGTTTTTCACTGAAAACGGAAAACAAATTGTTTCATGTCACTTTTTTTTAGAATAAAATACAAACCGAACTTCAAGAGATTTTACAGAAGTTCTGTGAAACCTTTTTTGATGCATCAGGACACGACACAATCACTTCTTACAGACGTAGCGGCCAAATGTTCAACATACTTTACTATCACTTTTTTTCAAAATTGTCAACACTAGAATTACATATTAGGTTTTTCAACATTCTATAAATTAAGTTTTTATTACTTTTTTGACATATACTATGACTTTTTTCAAAATTTGACATACTTTGACTTTTATGATTTTGTTTCATCCTACTATAATATGACTTTTTTCTAAGTTTTCAACATACTATGACTTTTATTCAAAACTTTTGACATACTATGACTTTTTTTACTTATACCTTTTTTATATTTTATGGATACGAAACCTGTACCTTCCTGTTATGAAGCATCAATGCTAACCATTTGGCCACGTGTTTTTTTCCTATCCTATGACTTTCTTTTCAAAATTGTCGACATACTATACCATGACTTTTTTCAAAAATGTTGACATACTATAACTTTTTTATGACTTTTTTCGACATACTATACTATGACGTTTTTTGAAAATTTTCAGCATGACTTATTTCAAACTTTTCAACATACTATACTATGACTTTTTCGACATTCTACACTAACTTTTTTTCTAAATTTTCTACATGCTATACTATGACTTTTATTCTAAATTTGCTCTCCCAGAAACAGCTTCACTGGGTTCAACATTTCAAAAAAGCGGGAAAGCATACTACCTCTTGAAAGCCATCTCACAGTGCAGTGGAAAAGCAGATCACTGGGAAGATCTTCATCAAGTTCAGCTATGAGGTTTTTGAACTGTCTGTGATTGAGAGCATGAGTGTGAATAAAATTCACAATTTCTAGCACTGGTTTCATGACGTGGTCCAAGTTCAGCTTGTTAGACACCAGATGCTCTTGATGGATGATACAGTGAAATGTCCAAAAATCCGGGAAACGGTCGTCAGCTTTACTCAGTCCAACGAAGCCATTTGCAGCTCATAAATTAGCTTGTGCACCGTCTGTGGCTATTGCTGTCAGTTTTGACAACTGCAAATTTGTCTTCTCAGCAACAGTCATGAGTGTCTCTTTCATGCCACGGGTCCTGTCTTTTAACAGCACAATGTCAAGGAGCTTTTCCTTAATGATGCAGTCTTCTGACACAGAAGGTACAAATATTACCAACTGAGGCTTATCTTGAATGTCACAACTCCCATCCAAAGCAATGCTGAAATACAGTCATTTCTCAAGGTCCGTATGCAACTGTGTTTCAATGGAGTTGTTAAAATCCGATATTCTCTGTTTGTTATCGGGTGATGATTCAGAAATGATGTTGGGAGACCTCAAAGATGACGACCAGTCCGATGATTACAAATCAAGTGCAGCTTTGTGCCCATTCTAACCTAGGTCTCTAGGAAGTCCTTATAATAGATAAGATACATTCAAACATCTGCATGCACACCTATCACTGTTCAACTGTGTGCTGTGACAACTGCAGGTCTGACACAAACCACTTTAAATTGTCATTTTCAGGCGCAAGGATAGAGATGGCATCTTTGATTTACGTCTTCACAAAGTCCCCTTCACAGTATGGCTTTTTAGCACGAGCAATGTTCCATGCTACCTGATATGATGCTAACGGGTCTCTGAGTGCTTCACGAATTTTCAAAAAAGCTGAGTCTGCTTCTCTGACTGCCGTTTCAACGTGTTTACCTTGTGCTTGCGAAGTTCACTGCCTCTGGGGAAATCCTGGGCGATGTTAGTATGGAGTCAGGTGAAATGGCGCTCCAGGTTTGATGCTTTAAAATGCGATAGCGAAGTCTCGCAAATCACGCAGAAAGGCTTCCCATTTCGTTCCACAAAAAAATACAGTTCCTCCAACTCAGATAAAAATGTCCTGTGCTCCTCTTCATATTTGCGCTTAGCTTAACTTTTCCCAACTGACTTTGCCATTATTCACTCACTAGCAGCACCTACCCTGCATTGTCCATACACAATATACAGCTAGCTACAGCAACACCACTTAAACAAACCACATAGTTACCGTCCTATGATGTTACCGACTGACGCGATACGAAACACGACAGGGTATATGTATATATATATATATATATATATATATATATATATATATATATATATATATATATATATATATACAGAGTATATATTTTTTTTCCTTTTTATTTTTTTTAAACCAGCCCCCAACCGCTCAGCAGGCAAAGAGCCACAGGTTAACTACCCCTGTACTATACTATGACTTTCTTTCAAAATATTCTACATTCCATACTTTGACTTTTATTCGACATACTATACAATGACTTTTTAATTACTTTTTTCGACGTACTATACTATGATTTTTTTCACTTCATTCAGTCATAGTCATCAAAATTATATTGAAATTAAACTAAATTTAGTTTTAAAGTTTTTTCTTTTAAGTTTCTCCATCTTTCATTGTCATTTTATATTTTCAAAATTTTATTTTAACTTTTTAACTTTGTTTTTTTGAATTCCTTTTCGTTTTTTAAGTGTCATGGGCTGATTATTCCCACCAGTGTAGTAAAATAGTTTTTTTTTCTTTTGACTTTTAATTTTAATTATGACTAAAAGTATCCTCCATAGAAGACTAATTGAAGACATCAGATCATCTTAATGCTCAGCTTCTTATTTATTGTCACGGTACAGCAGATAAAGATTCACATTAGAGTTTCTAACCTCCACCAAACATCAACTGGCTGTCCTGAAGTACAAAGATCTTTTTATATTTTTCATTTTCTTTACTTCTGTCTCTCTTTTAGACTCATGTTATTAGTTCATGCAGTGATTAACACCTGATCAGAGTATATATGTGTTTCCATTTATAGATTATGGGCCCTACTTTCCTGCTGCAGCCGCCCAACTGGAGACACATCTGACTTTTCTTCCACGTTGCAGCGAGCTGCGACTGCTTTAAACCATCACAGATGGTAACAGGATTTACAGACATCAGTTGGTTTACTTGTGCTGGTGCCCAGTTTCAGGAAAATAAGACCGGTTGTGAGATTAAATAATTAATGAGAGAAAGAGAAATAAATCAGAAGAGATGATCTGATATTCTGCTGGATGTCTGTCCTGGAGAACTACTGCACAGGACGGATCTTCATGCTGATGGTCTTCAGGGAGTAGTCATGACCTTTCCAAGTGGCCCATTCCACTCCAACAGCATAGAGAGTGCTGTCAGCCCCCCAACGATAAATGCCATTTGGATTTTTATTGTGACAGGCGGCATACCAGAACCCACCCAGGTATGATCTGGCACAGTTCCCTGCAGAGGTGTCCTGGTCTTTGTCGAAGGTGGTGAACTTCATTCCATTGTGACGACTCAAAGCGTCTCCTACAGAAACACAACAAGTGTATAATCAGAACATTATGATGAAAAATTGTTGAAAAATAAATGATGGTCCAACTAAACGCAAACCGGATGAGACACGGTGGTTGGAACCAAAGATCTCAAATTTGGACTCATCAGACCAAAGCACAGATTTCCACTGGTCTAATGTCCATTCCTTGTGTTTCTTGGCCCAAACAAATCTCTTCTGCTTGTTGCCTCTCCTTAGCAGTGGTTTCCTAGCAGCTACTTGACCATGAAAGCCTGATTCGCGCAGTCTCCTCTTAACAGTTGTTCTAGAGATGTGTCTGCTGCTAGAACTCTGTGTGGCATTCATCTGGTCTCTAATCTGAGCTGCTGTTAACTTGTGATTTCTGAGGCTGGTGACTCAGCTGAACTTATCCTCAGCAGCAAGAGGTGACTCTTGGTCTTCCTTTCCTCATGTGAGCCAGTTTCGTTGTAGCGCTTGATGGTTTTTGCGACTTCACTTGGGGACACATTCAAAGTTTTCACAATTTTCCGGACTGACTGACCTTCATTTGTTAAAGTAATGATGGCCACTCATTTCTCTTTACTTAGCTGATTGGTTCTTGCCATAATATGAATTCTAACAGTTGTCCAATAGGGCTGTCGGCTGTGTATCAACCTGACTTCTGCACAACACAACTGATGGTCCCAACCCCATTAATAAGGGAAAAAATTCCACTAATTAACCCTGACAAGGCACACCTGTGAAGTGAAAACCATTTCAGGTGACTACCTCATGAAGCTCATTGAGAGAACACCAAGGGTTTGCAGAGTTATCAAAAAAGCAAAGGAAAGCAAAGACATGTTTTCAGTTATTTCACACTTTTTTGTTAAGTACATAATTCCATATGTGTTCATTCATAGTTTTGATGCCTTCAGTGAGAATCTACAATGTAAATAGTCATGAAAATAAAGAAAACGCATTGAATGAGAAGGTGTGTCCAAACTTTTGGCCTGTACTGTATATATTTTAAAAGTATATTTATTTGCCCAGTATAACCACAGTCTACTTCTCCACCTACAGTAAGTATTACTAAATAATACAACTATTGAACTAAATAGAACTATTGAGTCCGCTATAACACTTTTTTCGGTACTTCCCCCTTACCCTCAATCCGTAATAGAATAAACATTTCAGTTCATTCATCCTTTTTACTCTGAACATTTTATTTATTAAAAATATTTTACACTCCACACAAAATAAACCCCTCCCTCTCCTGTTCCTACAACCTATTAAATCAAATATTAATTAATTTCTTAACTACACTGTAACTTTTATTCTTTGTATCTTATCTGTTTTAGCCTTTTTAATTTAAATTTTTCATGACTGTTTACATTTATTTTTACTGTTTTATGTAAAGCCTTTTGACTGAAATGTGCTACCTTTATAGAACCATAAAGTTGCCTTGGAACATCCAGCCTGTCAGTCACTCACCAGGGCATAGAGAACCCTGTTCTACCTGTCTGTCTCAGAGGAAGTTTAACCGCACCACGACCCGTTTACCCTCGCCATTATATTATATTGCTGCGTGGAGTTTTGAAAAGTATAACGGCAATCGCGACGGCTTTATCGGCATTGACATGACTCCCCGTGACTTGAACAAAGAGTCGTATTTTCGTCAGTCTGAACCTCAGGGAGGAGAGACAAGGTTGACCTTACCTGAATTCAGGTACAGAAATTTGGCACTGTTGAATTTAACGTAAATTGGTCATCTGTATTACTGCTGTAATTCGGTTGGTACAATAAAAAGTTCAGGATACGATACCCAACACTAAACCTGCTAATCACTCAAATCATTGACAATGTTTGTTTGCTCTTAAATTTCTTCATTAAAACATATTTTAACTTTGTTTAGTTGTATAGGGAGGGAGTAGCATGTAGCATGAACCAATGTCACACTCCACAACATTAATTGCTGAAATTCTTGTCCTTAATGTGGAAACCTCACCTGCTCCTCCATCAGTGAAACCAGAAACATGCAGTGTGTATCCGGAGGACTCAGCATCGATGGAGAATGAGGAGTAACGAGCAAGGTTATAATCGTTAACGAAAACGAACAAAATAACGAAAACTAGATGGGAAAAACATTGTCGTTAACTGAAATAAAAATAAAAACGAGGCATTGCAAAAAAACGATAACTAAACTAAAACTGTAATGTGTGTTTGCAAAACAAACTAAAATGAAATAAAATTATCGAGTAAATGTCCTTAGTTTTCGTCTTTGTCAATGTCTTTCACAGAGCAAATAACAGAGTTGACATTTCCGACCTGTTTTATTCAGTCTATGCCGTAGAAATATAGTTTCCGACTGGGAACCCAGAAATTCCGACATTCCACGTCAAATTGAACACAACATGTCCGTGCCCCTCGCCTGACATCATAGCGGTACCGAAAGTCTGAAGAAAGCGGCAGAGTCCTATCTGATTATGACTGTCAGATAAAAGCAAGTGCCTCGCAGTGGAAGGTGGTAAAATAAGTGGACAATTAAGGGAAAAATCCCACGAATTTGAAAGTACATTTGAGAAGCGCGCACAAGGAGGCTAACCTAGCTTACCTTAACAAGCAGCGACATGGCAAGGAGAAGGCAAAGCCCCCTTCCCCCGAGAAGTTAACCCTAGTCCGGTACAGGGCATGGATGTATGGGGCTAGGGCCAGACAGCATGATGGAGACAACAGCAGGACATAGAACACTACAGGAGGGCTTTCACCGGTGACCCGATAGCTGCTGGTTAGTAAAGACGCATGAACACTAAAAGCGTGAGGACGCGTGAGTTAATATGTGGATTGATACTGGGATGTCTAGCTACACAACTGTGGGAGTCGATTGACTTCAAAAAGTTCGCCACTTTACTCGAACCAAAGTTCAAAACAACTGTTGATGTCTGTCTTCTTTAGTCTGTTGGCTATTTAGGTTTATTCCTGGCACAGTTACTAACACATTTTGCACTAACTGCTGCATCTTGTGTAGACTGTTTACATACAGTATCTCACAAAAGGGTTTTTTACATTTTAAATATTTCATTATATCTTTTAATGGGACAACACTGAAGAAATTACACTTTGCTACAATAAAGTATTAAGTGTACAGCTTGTATAACAGTGTAAATGCACTGTCCCGTCAAAATAACTCAACATACAGCCATTAATGTCTAAACCACTGGCAACTAAAGTCAGTCCACCCCTATGTTAGATTCCCATAGAGGCAGGCAGATTTTTCTTTTAAAGGCCAGCTATTTCATGGATCCAGGATACTATGCATCCTGATAAAGTTCCCTTGGCCTTTGGAATTAAAATAGCCCCCCCCACATCATCACATACCCTTCACCATACCTAGAGAGTGGCATGGGGTACTTTCCATAAAATCATCTCTCAATGCAAATCAAACCAGCTATTAGGCTAACCAACATAAAACCATGCCAATCTCTAGGTATGGTGAAGAGCATGTGATGATGTGGGGCTATTTTAATTTAACATAGGGGTGGACTGACTTTTGTTGCCAGCGGTTTAGACATCAATGGCTGTGTGTTGAGTTATTTTGAGAGGACAGCACATTAACACTGTTATACAAGCTGGACACAATGTAATTTCTTCACTGTTGTCCCATTAAAAGATATAATGAAATATTTACAAACATGTGAGGGGTGTACTCACTTTTGTGAGATACTGTATTTGTGCTCATCATCATATGTACATTTTATGTACTGGTGTTATTGTTGAATACATTGTGAATACATATTTCTAAAATTGTATGATGTTTTTGTTGAGTTATTATTATTACACAATACTTTTTTCTGACCTTTGTGAATCTTGCCCCAACAAATAACCCCTATTACAAAAAAGACTAAAACTAAGACTAAAACTAATAAAAACTAAACTAAAACTAAGCATTTTCAAAAAATAAAAACTAAACTAAACTAGCAAAACCACTTTAAAAACTAATTAAAACTAAACTGAATTTGAAAACAAAAAGTCAAAACGAAATAAAAATAAAAACTAATGAAAAATGCAAAACTATAATAACCTTGGTAACGAGCGAACGCTTTGTTTCCTTCAAAGTCCTCCATATCGACCAGCAGCTCATACTTTTTCCTCTGAGTCAGGTGGTAGAGAGACTCCAGACCTGAAAACAAACAAACATTTAGAAACAGTTTCATGAAGACATGACTGTTAGTTTGGTTTAATTTCTCACCGAGCCAGTACTCTCCAGCAGCGATACCAAAGCCGGTCTTGTATTAATCCCAGCCCCTGTAGAAGTTCACCATGCCGTCCATCCTCCTCTGGAACACCTGGGGGGGACGGGATGGGGGGTTAACTAGCTAAGCACACATGGTGGCTCAGTGGTTAGCACTTCTACCTCACCGCATGAAGGTTCTGGGTTCAAATCCAGGTTGTTCCGGGCCTTTCTGTGTGGAGTGTGTATGTTCTCCCTGTGCTTGTGTGGGTTTTCTCCGGGTGCTCCGGTTTCTTCCCACCCAACTACAGTTGAAAATTAGCTGACTGGCTAACACTGGGGCATTTACAGAAATGTTCATTAATGTGCGTTGTCCTAATCAAATAAACTTACAACAACAAGATTTTTACTGGTATGTGATTTATTGTGAACGAACTACAGGAAGTGTTGACTTCAACTAAAATACTCACCGTTCAATGTCCTCCTTCTGAATCCATGCCACAGTACACCTACACACAAACACAGGTATTAGTTAATGTGATTGTGGGGGTAAACCATAGACTGTAAAAATTATGGACCGTCCATTATTTTGTCCATTATTATTCTGGGTTTGAAAAGTGAAGCCACATGGAGGACGGTACATCAATTAAGTCTCAATAATTAAATAAATAAATACATAAATAAATACAGGAATAGATAAATAAATTAATAGATAGATATGCAGTAATAAAGCAAAAAATATATGAATGCAAAAATAAATGCATAAATAAATAAAAGAATAAATAAATTAATTAATGCTTTAAATTTGTCCACTACATTTATTTATTTTTGTATTTCTGTGTCCATATGTTAATATAGGTAGGAGCTCCTAGATATATTTAGATGAGATTCCAAAAGACCCCTTTTAAAAATGGCCATGCCAGTTTTTCCCTCGCTATCGGTTTTTAACCCCGGCCCTTTCCCAACAAGCTAGCATGACATAGTTGGTGCCGATGGTCTTCTAGTTTCATATGATACAGATGGATCGATTCTGGACAGAGCCTCTTAAAAGATGAACCTCAGGATTTAATGAAGTGATTGTTGGAACATTTAAATAAAGATCGATTTGATTGGGGAAATCTTTTTTTTAATCCAGCCCTAATCTGTTGTATCAGACGCATCAGTCAGAACTTGTAACTTTTCACATTATTATTATCTGAAGTTCAACCTGCGTCCCAGAGAGGATGAAGTGTACCTGGACAGCAGACGTGGCTCCGATGGGATAGATGGTGTACACTCCACTGGGTCGGCTGTTCTCATTATTATGAATGTCACTGCAATCCAAAGGCAGAACGAGCGGGTGGCAGCTGGTCAACAGTGGAGCCAGCAAGACAAGGACGACTGAAACCAGCTGGAACAAAACAGGGGTCTCATTTAGAAACGTGGCGTACAAACAAAACGGGGCTGAAAACGTGCATACCCCACTTCCCATGCAAAGGTTGTGATTTATAAAAAACAAACTTGACGGGAGAATGTGCGGTCCTCCACGCAAACTTTGACCCATGCGTACGCACATTTTGGAGACAAAATAGGAATTGGCGACGCAGATGGTCGGGTGGTGAACTGAAGTCAGACTGCAGAAAGTACACATGGGAATAAGGGTTAGGCTACTCTTAATATGTTTAAGTATTAAAAAATAATGTCCCACGCCCATTTCTTCACACCATATGAAGATTAAATCCAGCAGTGTTATTTGCGCTTGTACTGAGTGATAATTGTTCCATAAACGCCTCAAACTCAAATCTTAAATAAAAACTCATTCTTAATATTTAATCAGCGCTGACTCGCTGTCACATTGTCCGCTACGGAGCGCAGGAGTAGGAGATGGTCGACTGCATGGAATAAAGGATAGCATCAAATACCCTACCATTAGATAACTGCACAACACAGTGTAAATAACTAAATATCTGTCTTTAAAACTGTGCATATATCATCAAATGTCAGCTGTAAGCTCTTTCGCAATTGTTACGCTCTATGTCCTTGTTATCGGTCTAAAATTTAATACTGTTTATAACAAACCCTGCATTAAGAAAAGTGTGTTTGCCTATTACATTTCGATTTCAAATTGTATCTCGGGGTGGGGGATACCACTAGTTGTTGCTGTGATTTTAGCAGGGTACTAACAATCACAAATTGTTGTAGACTAAACATATAAATACTGCAATGAACCCGTGTGTAATGCTGCATGATGGTACTGCTGGCCCTGCAGGAGGACTGGAATGGAAGAATCAGGAGAAAAAGAGACTTCAGGGACCATGACGATGACTGGCTCATATGCCGATTTAAATTCCCTAATGTAGCTGTAATAGTAATATAGCTGTAGTGTTTTTTTTAATAAATATATAAAATCTTCACCTTTATCACTAAGGCTTGTTTGGATATAATATATAGTTCTGTTAAATCTTATTATATATGTCTGGTATATCGAAGCTGTCCCCAAGTACCGCAATGCCTGCTGATTTGGAAGATTTTATGAATAAAGGTAGCCTATAGATCCGGTTTCCATATATGCTGTGCGACAAAAGGCCGAAATTATAATTTTATTGGCAGCAATTCCCAACCGTCTGAGAGGTTTTTTTTGTTTGTTTGTTTTCTCCGCCAGTCGTCATGATTCGGCATGTTTCGGTGTAACAAAGAACAACTGCAAGGGTCATTAACATACTGATCAGCATTCACGAGGTGCTTTACATTGACTATTTATGGTTAAAATGGGCGTGTACAGGGCGGGATAAGAGGTGGATCCACGTACGCACACTTGTAGTCAATCTGTGATTTATAAAGGGAACATTGCTTACAGGTGTGCGTACACACGGTTTTATAAATCTGACTTTTTTCCGGCGTACGCCAATTTGGGCTTTTGGGCACACGTACACTTATAGTAAGGATCCTACGCACAGTTTTATAAATGAGACCCCTGATGTTGTCATTTAGTTTGATCAAGAACAAATTTCTGACTTTGGCCTCTGCAGCAGGATCAGGGAGACTTTGCTTTCATTGACACATTCTCATTTGGTTTGGTGCTGATTTGAAAACAAACTGTGCTGACAGCGTACTCTATGTGAGTTTTTCCACTGGGTTCTCCTCCTGCTTTGGTATCTCATGGAGAGCTAGAATACTCCGTGAAGCAAGATGAAGACTTTTGCTTTCCCTGTCCAAATTCTGGGGCCACAAATGATTAAAATGTGCTTGTGCTGAAGCTGTTAACATACTGAAACTACTGATTAACAATTAGACAAACCATCAGATATTTAAAGTTACAAGCTTACCTTCATGGTCAGATTTCAGCTGAACTGAAGATGAAGATCCTGATGTCAGTGTGTTTGGATGCTCTGTTGTCTTTGATGTCTCTGATATCTCATGTGTCTCATGGTGTCTCTCCCTCTTATTTATACTCTTAAGGGTTAGCATTAGCAGGGGGGCCGTGATGAAGTTCTGCCCCCACTGTGCTGAGAGTATAGCTCTGCAGGGTTAATATCTGCAGCCAACACATTTCTCCATGATGATGTAAGTTCCAGTAAACAGACAGCTGCTGCTCAGGAATGTGTGTGTGTGTGGGGGGGGTGGGCAGTGTGTGTGTGTGTGTGTGTGTGTGTGTGTGTGTGTGTGTGTGTGTGTGTGTGTGTGTGTGTGTATGTGTGTGTGTGTCTGTGTGTGTGGGGGTGAAAGAGAAATGTGAAATTAAACTTTGCTGCAGAATGAACACTTGAGAACAGTTTTCTTTCTTTTTGTGATGCATTTTGGCACACATTTTCGACACTTTTCTCATACATGTTGACACCTTTTTCCCTCTTAAATTTCTTTTTTAAATTGCACTACTATGTTGCACTTACATGTGGCTATTTATAGTTTGGCTTATTATGTTCTTTTACTCGATTCCTGCTGTTTGTAGTTTTTTTTCTTCATGGTTAAATGCAGTTATTGTAAGTCACTTTGGATCCATCCATCCATCTTCGTCCGCTTATCCGGTATCGGGTTGCGGGGGGAGCAGCTCCAGCAGGGGACCCCAAACTTCCCTTTAGATTGAATGAAATACTGCACCCGCTGCGCCGATTCTCCGACCAATCTCTCGCTCCATTGTCCCCTCACTCGTGAACAAAACCCCAAGGTACTTGAACTCCTTCACTTGGGGTAAGGACTCATTCCCTACTTGGAGTAGGCACTCCATCGGTTTCCTGCTGAGAACCATGGCCTCAGATTTAGATGTGCTGATCCTCATCCCAACCGCTTCACACTCGGCTGCGAACTGATCCGGTGAGTGCTGAAGGTCATAGGCCGATGATGCCATCAGGACCACATCATCTGCAAAAAGCAGCGATGAGATCCCTAGCCCACCGAACTGCAACCCCTCCCCACCACGACTACGCCTCGATATCCTGTCCTTAAATACTACAAACAGGATTGGTGACAAAGTGCAGCCCTGGCGGAGGCCAACCCTCACCTGAAACGAGTCCGACTTACTGCCGAGAACCCGGACACAGCTCTCACTTTGGTCGTACAGAGATTGGATGGCCCTGAGAAGAGACCCCCTCACCCCATACTCCCGCAGCACCTCCCACACACCTGCTTTTTAAAAAGGGGAACCACCACCCCGGTCTGCCACTCCTTTGGCACTGTCCCAGACAGTAAAAACACACTTTAAATCCTACCTGTTGCCTTTCACCATCATCTTATTTAACTGCTGTTGTATCCCTTGACATGCTATCTTCTTTTCCTATTTTCTATTTTTAGCCCCCGACAGCTTTTTGCTTTATCAGCTTGGCTTCTCTGTGTTGATTCCACCATGTTCCAGATGGATGGAGTAAAAAGATCAGTAGGCTTTTGCCTCCTGATTGGTCAGTTTGATTTCTCCTCTGATCGGATGGTCAGTGGGCAACGTGATGATTGGCTGGACAGCTCACGCATAAAAACAGGGTCAAAATTCGTACTCGTAACTCATGCTTTGTGCTTGTAACTTCAGGGTCACATAGGCACATAGGAAATGTGTGTGTCCATCACTCAGACTTTTTAAAACCTCACTGTTGAAAGTATTCCTCCACAAATTAATGAATTACACATTCACAAAATTATTCTACAGCTAAACTTTTTTCCACATGCACAAAAAAATAAATCTTCAGCTACAAAACGTTTTTACAAGCACAAATTATTTTTGACCCATATTTGATCCCATAGATGAAGGAGGGTCTGGCTAGTCCACACAGCATTCAGGGATGGGAGGAAAACGTGCTCTGGTTTAGTGGCATTTCTTTAAACCAATCAGAATCATCATGGGAGGTGCAAAACTCCGCACAGAACCGCTGCAAAATAGTCGTGCGAGAGAAAACTCAGATTGGACAGATAGTCTAGCTAGCTGTCTGGATTTACCCTGCAGAGATCTGAGGAGCAGTTAAAGGCATTCTAAGTGATGTGACACATTTTTTAAGCTACAATATTTTTTGTCACATACAGCAAACATCTCCTCACTATCCGCTAGCTGCCTGTCCCCTGAACACACTGTAAAAAACGCGGTCTCTGTAGACAGCCCAGGCTCCACAAACGGCAACAAAAACAAACCGCACCAACCTGCACAACAAACCATAACAAACAGTGTTCCAGCCAATAACCGACATGAATACGCATTGAGTCATGAATATGCATTGTGGAAGTAGCCTACGTACTAACGCTGCTGCAGTGATGGCTCAACCAGCACATAAATCACATAAAAGCCGAGTCCGAATTAATCGCCTGTCACTGGCCTGGTGTGGCTGCCGGTGAGTCTACCCCCACCCTGTGCCAACTTGAGCTGCATAGCATATTATTTTATGTTTAAACTTTTGTCAACATGTGCTTGCTCCACCTCGTTATAATAGTCTACATATTTAGGTTCTTCAGTTAATTTAACGGAAACACAGAGTATAATTTAAAAAACAACCAGCATAGTAAACATGAGACCGAAAAAGTCATGACTTTGAAGCATCATTGAGTCTGAATTATTGTTGATTCTTCAATTATTTATATGCCTTTATTTCATAAGGATCCACCAAAAATGTAAAAATGTATCTAAGTTGTGGATGTCATCATGTGAAGTCCTATCATGTATTCGTCATTATCTCTTTTCACTGGGTGCGCTTGTTTATGTTAATGTTATTCAGTAGTGTAAATCAAATCATGGTTTCAATCATTAATTTGACAGTCCTTCAAATCATTGCTGAGTAAGAGTTCTGTGCGAAAATAATTAAAGCAGGGCTCTCACTAAATTTCAAAGGTTGTAAACAAATTTCCTTTGAAAGTAAAATTCTGCTTTCACCCCTTGATAAGTGCCAGTTTGTTTTGCATTGGAATAATTTGATTATAGATTTAGATTTAAAGAAAAACTAGATTTGAATGTTACATTGCTAGCTGTTTCTGATTGGCTACTGTTAGTGTTTGTAATACCCAATTAAAGTTTGAATAATACATATCTAGTCATTGTGATTGGCTGCTGTTACCTAATATAAATTGAATGTCAAATGGTTGCATTTCTTTTAAACACATGTAAATTGTATGTTGTTTGTCATTCAATTATATGATTTTTTTTTATTATTTTTGATAACAGTAGTAACAATAACAGACTCTAATGTTCCGGGCAATTAGCCTACATATTATTTGATAAAGAGCAGTTAGGGACCTGGTTAATGGATAGGGGGGAGCTGGCCTAAAAAAGGTTGAGAACCACTGATATATCCTATGACGTTTTTATAGTATGTCAAAAAGTTGGAAAAAAACGTCATAGTATAGCATGTTGAAGAGTCATTAAAAGGGTTACAGTCATCAAAATTGTATCTAAAATAAAAAAAAACTATTTTTTTCATTTTAAATTCCTCACTTTTTTCCATTGTCATTATTTTTTTTTTACTTTTTACCTTTGCTTTTTCATTTTACATTGATTATTCCCTCTAGTGTAGTATAATCATGTTTGTAATTTGATCTCTTTTCATTTTCCCCTTTGACTTTTAATTTGAATTATGAATAAAAGTATCCTCCATAGAAGACAAAGTCAAGACATGAGATCATCTTAATGCTCAGCTTCTTATTTATTGTCACCGTACAGCAGATAAAGATTCACATTAGAGTTTCAAACCTCCACCAAACATCAACTGGCTGTCCTGAACTACAAACATCTTTTTATACTTTTTATTTTCTTTACTTCTTCATATCTTTTACACCCGTGTTATCAGTTCATGCAGTGATTAACAGCTGATCAGACTATATATGTGTATCCATTTAAAGATTATGGGCCCTACTTTCCTGCTGCAGCCGCCCAACTGGAGACACATCTGACTTTTCTTCCGCGTTGCAGCGAGCTGCGACTGCTTTAAGCCATCACAGACCAGTAAGAAGATTTACAGACATCAGTTGGTTTTCTTGTGTTGGTGACCAGTTTCAGGAAAATAAGACCTGTTGTGAGATTAAATAATTAATGAGAGAAAGAGAAAGAAATCACAAGAGATGAGCTGATATTCTGCTGTACGTTGGTCCTGGAGAACTACACCAGAGGACGGATCATCATGCTGATGAACTTCAGTGAATAGCTACGACCTTTCCAAGTGAACCAATCCACTCCAGCATCACCGATAGGGCTGTCAGCCCCCCAACCATATATCCCGTTTGGATTGGCATTGTTACAGTGGTTGTACCAGAACGCCCCCAGGTTTGCTTTGGCACAGTTTCCTCCGTAGGTGTCCTGGTCTTTGTCGAAGGTGGAGAACTTCTGTCCGTTGTGATAAGTCAGGGAGTCTCCTACAGAAACACAAGTGTATAATCTCAACATTATGATACAACTAACAATGTACATGTACATATGTATATATGTACATATGTATATATGTATATATATATATATATATATATATATATATATATATATGTTTTGTTGTTGTTTTTTGCCCAGTATAACCACAGTTCTTCTCTACCTACTGTAAGTATAACTAAATAACACAACTACTGAACTAACCAGACACTCAACACTGGACTGGTGACGTTTAACACTTATTATTGTTTAATTAAAATAATAAATCCACAGATTGAGTCAGCTATAACACTTGAACACCTCATGATGCTACTGAGTGCAGGAAAACTGTCTCGCAAGCAGAGAAGTTAAAGCAGCTAGGAGAAATCCTTAATAAATTTATTAAATACTAATTAAACATTACAGGTACTAATACTCATTCTTTGTGTACTCTGCTACCACTCCTACAAATACTACTGGTACTTCAGCTGCTGCAACAAAACAACCTGAAGTCTGGGGGTACAGATAAATAAGGTGCAAAGAGTCCCTGAGATACTGAAACCTGAAATTTCGTAATGTCACATTTATTTATTACCCTCTCTCCCTGCCTTCCTCTGACTCTCTGTCTCTACCCGCCGCAGACAACTTTGCCCCAAGAGAGACGAACCAGCTGAGGAAATAGACTTTCGTTTCACGGCTGCAACGTTACCGTTACGCCACCATTAACAATCCCAGCAAACTTTCTGTTGCTGATCTGAACTTTCTGTAGCTGACAGAGTCACCGGCGGTGACTCTGTCAGCTAACGTCCATAAGAATAGCACTTTGGGTTCGATTTTTGACAGTTTTCAGTGGTTATGAGGAGCAATATGAGAGAGAAATTTGGTAATCCTTGATCATTGCTCACAGGGACGTGCACGACAGACACTAGCCAGGATGTCCTGATACTATACCACAATACTGAAGCCTATCAGACAAGGTATTCACAGCAAGTAACATCTCAAAACCAATGATGATAACTGGGGTTGTGTTTATTAATGAAGCCTCCGCCTTCAAATAAAAACCGAAAATGTACAATGCCTTTACATCTGCATTAAAATTAAAAAAAAATAATAATGAAATGTCAATGGCTACAGAAACCCCAAATTGAGTGTTAGTTACTATATACTATAACTATTCAAATATAAATGTATATAACATGTGTTACTTTCTGTTAAAGAATTAGCTTGAATAACCTATTTAATATTTTGTCAATGTCATATTACACTTATATTTCATATTAAGGCTGTGAAATGATGAATGATGACTAGGCCCTATCAATGTTGTCTGTGAAGCTTTCACAACCAACCACTAGATCTTTGCCAGTTACACAATAGTAAACGCAAATATGAAAGACAAGGAAAAACTATAATCTGATGAAGACAGACCGAAAGTGCAAGCTATGATTTTTGGTTAAACTTTTGGTTACATGTGGTGAATTATTTAGCCCCCTTCCCTGTTTGCTGGCACGTTTAGAGTGGTACCAAGGTGATGTTTTCCCGTTTAATTAAATATCATAGTCTTCATCCTAGCAGCAAAAGTGAGCTCACTACAACCTCTCATATACAACCAAGCGAAATTGCGGTCAACCCAAGATTAATTTCTAACACGTTTAATGTTTCAAATTAACCTAAAAGAAATTATTAAATACGTTAAGTTTGACAGCACTAAATGGCACGATCATTTTCATAATCATGATGCACACTCATGTGCAATTCGCTAAGATAGGGATAAAGGCAGCCTATAATGTTTCCTGCTCCTGGCACTTACCAGTATTGCTGATGTGAAATTAACTCACGTCTAATGATGTAGGCCTACTCTTCTTCTTCAGTTTTATTTTTACACGTAGCATATACGTGATTGTATTTGCGCCCCCTGCTGTTGGCTGTTAATATCGCTTTAATAGACTTTTTTTTTGTGCCGACGGCCGTCGGTTGGACGGCCTTTCTGGACATTTCCAGAATGCACAGATTGTCTGTCCGTCACTGGCGAAAGACACATCTTTTCCAACTGCACCTTAACCAAGAAAATGATGCTATATATAAAAAATTGAAATAAATTGCACTCACATGTTGCACTTATATGTAGATCTTTGTAGTTTGGCTTATTTGTGTTATTTGTGAGTACTTAAATCCCTGCTGTTTAGAGTTTGTACCTTTATAGCTTAAGCAAATTTGCAATGTCTGTCCTTAGATAATGTGGAAACCTCACCTGCTCCACCATCAGTGAATCCAGAAACATTCAGTTTGTATCCATTACACTCAGCATCGATAAAGAATGAGGAGTAACGAGCGAACGCTTTGTTTCCTTGAAAGTCTTCCATTTGGACCAGCAGCTCTGACTTTCGATTGAGTGTCAATTGGTAGATGTTCTCAAGACCTACAGACACACACACACACACACACACACACACACACACACAAACAAACCAATTGGATCCTGTCATTGGCTTTGGGGAAAGAGTGTCTCTATTGAAGGTGTTGATGTGTGTCCTGTGTTGTGTTTATAATGTTGCTGATACGTGTAGGCCTATATTTTTTTTTTAGATATCCTGCTGCTCATCAAATTTCCTTTTTTAAGGATAAATAAAGTGGAACTTGAACTTGAAATACAAACACACAGAGCTGACAATATTCTCTGACATTAAATGTTCCATGTGAAGTTTTTGAACTTTAGTACTTAGTGAACAGTGAGTTTCATGTATTGATGACTGTTAGTTTAGTTTCATTTCTCACCGAGCCAGTACTCTCCAGCAGGGTTACCAAAGCCGGTCTTGTATTGATCCCAGTTCCTGTAGAAGTTCACCGTGCCATCCATCCTCATCTGGATCACCTGGAAACACAAAAGATATCTGACAGATCAAGTTTACAGACAGCAAGACTTCACTGTTATTTCAGGTCATTGGGAATATTTTGGTTTACTTTTAACAGTCCCATAAAATAATGTGCTCACTAACGTATCATATCTCTCCACTCTGTTACATATATAACAGGCGTGTGCCTGGCCACACCATATGGACTACTGATTAAACACCTGCACTTTTATCTTTATGTCAATCAGTGTGCAATGTGTGATGATGCAATGTCTGCATAGTCATTTTCATGTTCTTCTCTAAACTTTCTGCTTTAAGAGGAGTTAAAGAAAGGCAGAAAGCAACAGTTCAGTTACAGGAGAATGGGGAGATGCCCCTCCCATCTGATTTTAGGGATTTAATGATAATGAAGGATAACTATGTTTCCCTGTAACTGCTAGATCAGAGGCGTAGGCAGTAATGGGCCAGGGCGGCACTGGCCCGCCCACTTTACTCACTGGCCCGTCCAGCCAAGTTTGATCAAAATACGTTTTGTTATGAAAAATATTCAAATGTATGCAAAAAAAGAAATAATAACAGTACTAGCTAGTTGTGTTTGTTTAATGTGTATTTTCTTCTGATTAAAACAAAACTGTTTAAACCAAACAATCAAACAATTAGATCAAACGCCTTCGCAACGTAGTTGGTTGCTATGGTAACAACAGGCAGACTCTGCGGGCTGCCTTCAGCAGCTAACGTTAGCTAGCTGGCTGTTAAGACAACGGAGCTACCATGGATGTGTTAAGCAATGCACTGTTAAAAGTTACCGCGACAACAATGGCTTCTCTTTAAAGTGGTATGGACAGTTTTCTTGGATGGAATCCAGTGTAAATAAGGACGAGCTTTTCTGCAGCATGTGCAGACATTTCCCCAGCGGAGCTGACGGCCCTCACACAGGTAACATTAAGTCAACCGTCTTTCACGCTTCTTGTGTTATTAGCTAATTAAGTAACCTAGCTAACCTAGTAACCTTCCTATTTTAGTAAGAAATGGTGAATACTAATGATGGCTTCTAGCTGAAACGCGTTTGTGTTTTGCCCACATTAAATAAGAAGATAACTTCTCTGTGAGTGACGTAGTTTTGGGTTTTCTTTGATCCTGTCACTGCCGTGGACTTAATACACTGTCTAAGATTTGGCACCTGGCTGGCCACTTTTCATTATACCTTTCATAGTTTAGCTAAACGATGCTTGGCTGGAAGTTTTCATTCTTTGATTTTCTTTTACTGCTGGTAGCCATTTGCTGCTCATGATCTGACCATATAGTTCTGAAGCAACAATGCTGTTGCATTGTTCCATGTGTGATTTCTGTCTGATGTAGGCTATTCTATGTCCTGCAGTATATAAACGCCTTCTCTGCTGTTTGGGTTCATGTTTAGTTGCCACTTTGTGCAATAAAAGGGTTAATTTTATAACTGCTGTGCAGAGCCAATGCTGCTGTTTCTGCCGCTGCAAATATATTTTAGTCTGAATATGTTAAAATCTACAGGTTTTTGTCTATATTGTTGTGTACAAACTTTTTAGACGGAGCTTTGTTGGTTGAGCATGTTGGAGACAGTACTGTTATTGCCGTTGTAATGCAGTATGTTGGAAGGTAAAATCGTTGCTGTTTTTTTCAGTTAGTCCTTTTTGCTACTTCGTCTTTTAGAAAATGGCCCACCCAGTTTTGTGCTGGCCCGCCCAAAATACTATTTCTGCCTACGCCCCTGTGCTAGATGTGAAAATAAGTTACTGTTTGCAAACAAGTTCAACATATCTAATTGAAAAAAGGCAGGTTTCTTGGGAGTATTGTTTCCGCTGGCCCCAAGTGGTCAACACAAAGCAGTTATTGCAGGTTTTAATTGTTAATTGAAGCTACCAATTGAACCCTTGACTATGTTTGGACTAGACACTGTGAATATGTTGCAGTAGGCACATACAACTCGGCCCTAGTAGCCACCTGAGTGACATCTTTGGCCATTTTTCTCTCTCAGTGGTTTTGTTCTTCTTGAATAAGCCTTGCAGTTTTTTAAACTTACTTAAAAGAAACCTGCCTCTCTTGTGTCTTTTAATCATCAGGGTATGGTTTTGCAAGTCAATGTGTCTGCAAGCAGTAGCCACATACTTCAGGTCCCCTGACTATGGGAGGATCACTCCCTGTGCACGTGGAATACTTAAATGATTGAATAGAACCTCAGAGAACATTGAGAGAACCAAGACTCGGCTGTGAATTTAAGTTGACTTAAGTAAAGGCTCACCGTCCAGCGTCCTCCTTCTGAGTCCATGTCACAGTACACCTACACACAAACACACAACCATAAGCAAATGTATTTCAGCTGCAAACACTTCATACAATATATTCACACAGGCTGTAACAAGTACTATGAATAATTCTATAAATACAAGTACTTCTATCTGTTTTATAAGAAGCATCAGTCAGAACTTGTAACTGTATTTCTGTCAGAGATGATGTTACTGTCTTCACGTTTAACACTTTTATCATCTAAAGGTCAACCTGCGTCCCAGAGAGGATAAAGTGTACCTGGACAGGTGAAGTGGATCTGATAGGATAAATAGTGTACACGCCACTGATTCGGGTTTCTGGATTATTATGTATGTCACTGCAGTCTTTGGGTAGATCGGCAGGGTAGCAGCTGGTCAACATTGGAGCCAGGAGCAGGACGACGACTGAAACCAGCTGGAACAGAGATGTTATGTTGACACAGAGTAAGGTTTGAAGCTTCTGGACTGTTTCAACATGTTGTTGCAGTGATTCCCATACAAAGTGTTCAACTTGGCCACCCCGCCCGGGTAGAAAAAATTTTTTATGGATATTTTAAGATTAAGTTCTTAGAACATATACGATTTGGGCTTCAGGTAATCAGGTATTTTATGTGCTGAACCATAAGTTGTTTGACAAACCAACCAGATTTAATTGACAAAGAACATCAAAAGCTACACTTCATCTGTATCTTTATCATCTAGTCTAGTTTGTTTAATAATGTATGAACATAGTTCTTTCTTTCTTTCCAGATTATCTGTTAATGTTATGTAGTCATTGTTTTCATTTGCTTGAGTAATTTATAACTGAACCCAGCCATCACATCCTGTGCCACCCACCACCACAAGTAAATTCTTAAAGCTACATTGAGTAAGAATTTCTTCCATCTAGCATTGAGATCATATATTGCAATCAACTCTCTCTCACCACGTAGTTCACAGTACGTAGTGCAGCTACGGTAGCCTTCACGTTTCAAAAAGCAAAGGTGTACAAAAGGCCGTCTATCAGCCGCCGTTGTTGGATTGCATGCTCAGAGAGTGGCGCGGACACACGCTTCACACCACAATCAGGCCCGCGCGCCACCTGACGCACTCTGCAGCCTGTGCATATTATGTGCAATATGTAACGGTTATTGTCCACTGTCAGTTATTAATGAACTTCTGCGTCGACCAGTTCACACCTCCCTGTCGTCCATTGATACCTGACAATAGACATCTAATTAACAACCCAGTCTCACGGCAGTTTGTGTAAATGTCATCGTTATTCTTAATCTATTGATACGTGTTCACGGAGACGTTTTTCTTGTTTTTTACGTGTAAATGTGACGTTATTTTTCTTGTTTTCACAGAGACGTTTTTCTGTTTTTTTACGTGTAAAGGTGACGTTATTTTTCTCGGGGAAAGGACGCCGAGAGGCAGCCGAAAAGGACGCCCCATAAGCGGGGAGGCGCCCGCGAGGTGGCCCGCTGACGAGGCGCTGGATGAGGCGGCTGGGAGTTGGCCAAAAAGGACGCTCCATAAGCCGGGAGTCGCCCGCGAGGCGGCCCGCTGGGGACGCACCACAATAACGGGATGGCGGAGTTTGGGTTTAGGAAAAACCTTACGGGGAAAGGGCGCCTTAAATGCCGGGAGACGCGCCATAGTAACACGCGGGACAAAACGGCAAACAAAGCACCAAACACGGGATGTGATCCCCGCTCGCCCGGGTGAAAGTCCTGTGTTGTTTGACCCATCCACCACCTCGACCAACTTCCCTTCGCAGATTTTGTTTTTTTTATATTACTCCCTACCATTGTTGTGCTGTGGCCACAAAATATGCTTCCCATTGAAATACATTACTTCACATTTTCGTGTTGTCCGCCACGTAAAAACCGACAAAAACGTCTCCGTGAACACGTATCAATAGATTACAATAACGTCACATTTACACGAACTGCCATGAGAACGGGCTGCTAATTAACCTGCTTATAACATGGTCATTTGCGAAAATTCTTTTTTAAAACATGAACTGTTTTGTTTTCTATGCAGTTTTCCACTGTGTCTCCTGCTGTTGTTTCTGCGGACTCTGCCTCTCTCTGTTTTTCCCTTCCCCCCTGCCTACAGCGGCCCGTTAATTACACACATCTGCTCAGCATCTCATCATCACTATAGGTTCAAATTGACACGTTTTCAATTTTTGTTTTATATCAGATATATGGGAAGTAGAAATAAGCGCTGAAAATGTAAAGAAGAAAAATTTTACAATTTAAAATGTTGGAAAAAGCAAAAACAAACGTCAAAGGCGTCAAAAACGTCAAAAAAAAAGTTTTTTCAAGGTTGACGAGATGACAACACAAGGGATAAACCCCAGATCTATTCTCCATATTTGCTTGGTCGTTGTTTCATCCACCCTGGTGACAAAAGCTCTCAAGAAATCGTGCATATTTGCCTTTGTCTGTTCTTCTGCCTAAATCTCTGTCTGTGTTTGTTCCCTGCAGCCATCACCTCCACCCTACTGCCTCCAGTCAGCTGGCCTCACCATCCAGTCCCTTCCTCACAGCTCCTGCTCCACTCTGCCTCCGCTCCCGCTTCCAGCCTTCCCCTCTTCAGCTCCCCGGCTCCCCAGTTTCCAGTGTCCCTTCCCCGGATTCCCCGTTCTCCCGGAGCTCCCTCGCCTTCCCCAGCCCCAGTTCTAGTGCCCTCGCTCTGGTCCCTGGTGTCCACCTCCTCTCACCCCCCTCTCCTCGTTTATCTTAATAAACCCTTATTTTTGTGAGCCTTGCTTTTGGGTCCGTTCTGTCTCATTTCGTTACAATAAGGTTCTTATGCAACGTAAACGTTATTCCCTGCTCCAGGGAATAGAACGGACCTTAGATACAACTTTCCACCCTTAGCAACAGGAGATATTTATAGTCCACTCAGCTCATAGAACCCTTAAGATCAGCTATGAGACCGAAAGCTAACGCTATGCTAGCAAGATCCAAAGTCAACAACATTGTGTACAGTTGGCAATCAGTAAAAATAATTAGAAAGTATGTTTTACATCAAGACAAGCTAGCTATCAGCCATTTCATTGTCCCCAAAACAATAAAACGACTTTTACGAACAATTTTATCCACGATGTGTAACGTTACTGTCGGCCGCATCCTGAAGTAGCGACCTGAACAGTGAACAGGATGTGAGATAACGTTATTTGCTGTGAAAAAAAGTCATGGACAACCTGCAGCTAATCAGAACCGAGTATTCACCCAGACCGTGGTATAGTAATTATAAATACACGGCCACTAGTGATGACGAACGGACCGAAGAGCCAGTTACTAACCCGATTCGTGTCACTGAGCCGGGAGAATCGAGTGCCATACGTCAATGAACCGACTCACTCCTGTTTTTTACCTCATTAGCGCCTCCACTGGAGTGGTGGTAGAATCAATCAGGAAATGGGCTACCTCGAGCAGCATGATTCATTGGACCGAAAGAGTTGTTAAGAGAGTTGTAGAGACCGGGCACCCGGCTACTGCCGAGACCGGGAGTCGAGACCGAATGTAACCATTAACAACCGCTCGAGTATATAAGCAAACGGTTTGTCTAACGGTTCTCGGCAAGTTTGAGTTATTAACCAAGCCTTGTTTCTGATAAATCTTAGGTGATTGTGTTCGGAAATTCACACATTATTGATTGGGAAGTGCATCACATACAAATACACATGTTATCTTAGTTATGTTAAGTTAAATGTTAGAGAAGTGAATGTTATAGGCTGTCACGAGCAGACCGGACGGGCACCCGGCTACTGCCGAGACCGAGTGTAGCCGGGTGCCACAGCCGCAGGCACGTGAACCGTTGACCGAATCTATAGACTCGGTTCGCCAACCAACAACCGTCCGGTTCAACCGACTCGCGTAAAAGAGCCGGTTGTCATATCACTAACGGCCACCTTCCTCAGCGTAGATTCACTAAAATTCAGTCCAGAGGAGCATTGTAACTTCTTGCAGCGTGTGTGTTATCGCCCTCCTGTGGTGTTCAAAGGACGAGGCACTGAAGCACAACACAGTGTTGGAAATGACGGATTCACATTTCCTTTTTGTTTTAATGTAGCACATTCATTTAGAACGGTTAACAGTCAGTTTCACTGGGACTCCGTTAGTAGGAGTCCTATAACTACACTACTACTCTGTGGTGCCCTGCAGGGTCCTGCTGCGTCCTGCTATGCTCTGCTGTGCCTTGCTACATCCTGTAATGCCCTGCAGTGCCCTTTTATGCCATAAACTACTACAACTACTATTTATAGTCACTGTTCCATTATCTTTATTGTGACTATTATTGCCACTGTTCATCACATCCCCAACCTGTCCGAGGTTTCTTCCTAAAAGGAAGTTTTTCCTCGCCACTGTCGCACTAAATGCTTGCTCCTGGGGGAGTTATTGGAAATGTTGGGCATTTGTATCTTATAGAGTGTGGTCTAGACCTACTCTATCTGTAAAGTGTCTTGAGATAACTCTTGATTTGATATTTGATACTATAAATAAAATTGAATTGAATTACAATATTTTATGGACAACCTGCAGCTAATCAGAACCGAGTATTCACCCAGACCGTGGTATAATAATTATGAATACACGGCCACCTTCCTCAGCGTAGATTCACTAGAATTAACCAGAAAAAGACGTAGACAAAAATAACCAACAATAAATAAGAAGAGCTATGGATACCATGGCTACATACATTAAATAGCATGGAACTCTTCAGTGGCTGCAGGTGTTCAGCTTTTAAAACAGATGCAACCTTTTTGCAAACTATGTTGAGGTATATTAATGCTAGTTATAAACACCCCCTATATATGATTCTTATTTTGATTGCACTGTTGTTAATTTTTTTGAAGCCTCTGAACACCCATACAGGGGATTTCAGTCTGGCTAATGATACCACTGCTCAGGTTGAAGGGGGCAGAGCTTAGATGGAAATATTAGTATTAGGTCAAAAATCTTTTCTACCAATAAGAAAAATAAAGCTGTCATTTGTCCCGCCCTAACAGGAGCAACAAAGCTAACAAGAGACTCAGGGAGATGCCATTCAATCAGTCTAAACACACCCACACCGTCCTGGGAAGAGGTTTAATCAGCCAGATTAAATCAAAACACATGTGTGGCTGTTCAGGGCCTTTAAATGCTAGTCCCAGTCTTGATCAGGGATAGGTTAGACAAACATTTATAACTCATAATTTCCAGTGTCAGCATTCTCAGACCTGCCAACCTTGAAGACATTTTATGAGTACAACCTAACTAGTATACCTAACACTGTAATACATAACATACACATGGTGTCTGCAATCTGAAAACATAGGAGATTATGATAGGCTACTATTACCAGAGGCCTGTACTACGAAGCAGGATTTGGTGTTAACGAGCTAATTTAAAACCCAGGGTTTTCTGTACTACGAAGGTGAATCAGTTGTTATCGGGTTCAATCTCCGTGGTAACTCATGCTGAACACCTAACCTGGTCGGGAGCAGGTTAAGTTGGAGATCAGAGATCAACCGGTTGATAACGGCGTCACCGTTCTTAAAGAAGATCAGGCGGAGCTCGGTGCAGAGAGAGAGAGAGAGAGAGAGAGAGAGAGAGAGAGAGAGAGAGAGAGAGAGAGAGGTGCGCTCATAAAAGTTAAAACATTTAGAGACCAACAAGCCCGTTAACATGGGTATTTTTATGAAATATAGCCTATGTATTTTAATGGGATGGAATTATATATTGGCTTCTTGAGCCGTGTGTCGCCAATGCGCACATCGGTTTGAATTATGTTTTTATATTTTTTATTTGCTCTCACGATCGCTTCCCACTGCCAGGGTTGCAACTGAAATAATAGGCTAGAGCAACAACAGTTTATGGAAAGCACAAGTGTAATTATGGTCAGATCTTGGTCCTGACCGAAGTGATATTAATAAGAGTTGTGATTTAAACATCTACAGCGTCGGCTATTTATTTATTTTTTTGCCAGCTTTCCTTCCTGTTTTAGGAAGCAGCGACTGAATTGTGTTTTCTCTGTAAAACCGAGTCTGTTTTCTTCATATTTATGTAGAATTATAGTTTGCTCTTCTTGTTTAAAATATGCAGCTCTTGTTTGCGATTGGTCGTGGTGCATAAACACCGCCTCTTTAATGTGAACGGGCGCGTCTCTAGATTGGACAAACCTGGTTGATTGAACTAGTTGATAAGCACATTCGTGAAACCGGTTATCCGGGACCGCGGTTGTTAGGTTAGGTGAAGCCAGATTACTGAAAGAAATCCAGGCCATGTTGATCTTGCTTCGTAGTACAGGCCTCAGGTCATATTCCTGAATATTGTTACAAATATTATGAATTGCATTACACACACCACACACACACACACACACACACACACACACACACACACACACACTAAATACATGTAATTTATATTCAAATAAATTGTGTGGCTCATCACTACCTCCTAGATTACAATAAAGTAGTATTACTGTGTAGAGGAATGGAGTGGATGAATGGCTGTAGGTGTAGTGAAACTACACAAATGTTTTCTTATATCCTGTGCAATATTTTGTGCCCATATATTTTTGTTAGTCTAACCAATCGGAGGCGGAGTGAGCTAATAAATAGGCCGAAATACTTCTGTGTTAAAGATGAGTCAGACCAGGTTAACATGTAGCCTTCTTCTGATTACTGAAGGGAAATGAAGTAGTCTAAGTAATGATCTGTTTGTTTAACTTATTTTAGATAATGTGTGACATGCACCTACGACACCAAAACAAATTCCTTGTATGTGTAAAAAATGTACTTGGCAATAAAGCTTTTCTGATTCTGATTCTGATTTACTCAGCAGCAACTTTAAATAGGCCTAAAGCAACTACTAAAAAAGCACAGATTAAAGCCTGGCAGAGACACAATTATAGGCTAATAAATAACATCAGATATCTTCAGATATTTTCAGACAGGCTTTTACAGTTTTTCTCGATCGCTATGACACTTTTTTCAATACTTTTAACAACTTTCCTAAACTCTTAACGCACCAACACACCTACAACACACGATTGGCAAAACAGTTAATTTCATGCTCAAAATCACACATTGTAAACTAAACTCCAACACTGATTTTCAAAATACAATAATTCACTAACACAATACACTACCAAAACAATGCAATCATGTTTCAAAATCAAATAATTCTTCCAAAACACTAACACATGTTCTCTCCCAACAGGAACATTTAGTCAATCATAGCACAATGTCATACAAAACACTAACATCCCATGGAATTACAGAAACTGCATTATTTTATATGTCAGTCAGGCCTGCCCTTATACAACAGACACAAGTGATTGTATTGATCATAGATTGTGTTTTGCACTGCAGTTTCTCTTGAAGCCTCTCTACATTTTTGTTTTGTTGAGTTTAGTAAATGCATGCATTTTGTTTCTTTTGCTGCAGAAATTCAATTCAAAAAATGAATGACCCATCTCAGAGTAGCTTTATAGAATGTACGGTTTATGAAAAAAGGAGACAGAGACAGGATTGTCCTGGTACTCCTCTTCCCCTCCCTTGTGAAGGCATTTTTCTTATTTTCTGTGTTCATCTATATTGTTCAAATAGGTCCTCCTTTACTGTATGTACTACCATATGATCATGTGATTGAAAGAACCTCAACACCTGAGTGTGTTTCCTGGGGATGGGAATCAGGTGTGATTGATCTATTTGCATAACTTCAATCAGCTGTTTCTCAATAAATGCATGTATAAAATGCAGGGGATAAATTTGTGCTTCAATTTACAATATGAACAGTTGTTCACTTTGACTTTAGCCTATAAATTGGGTTTAGAACATTATATTATCTGTTCTGACATACAGTGTGAAAGCATTTGTAAATTTGGCAATAAAAATCCATTGTTTTGGTCTTGGTGGAGCTTGTGTGCAAAAGATGTTCAAGCATTTTCAATTTGTGTTAACTGTATGCATATTGTGTCAAAGCAACAAGACATTTGTTAAATGTATAGCCTACACAGACGGATGTTGTGCTAATTGTGTTAAGAGTTTAGGAAAGTTGTTAAAAGTACTGAAAAAAGTGTCATAGCGATCGTAAAAAACTGTAAAAGGTTGACATGGGTGTCAGTTGCCATCACATTGGCCTAGCAAGCCCTATTGTATGCTATGCATCATTAAATGAGCTTGTCACAGCTGGACTCCCTGTTTTGTCAAGGTCATTATTTATGTTCATAAATTCAATTAGGCAAACAATAGCCTAACTGTACTTTTTCTTACATTAATCAGCACCTGGGGCCTCATTTATAAAACTGTGCGTAGATTCTATTCTGAAAGATTTCGTGCGCAAAAAAGTCAGAATTTTCGTACGCAAAAACAATATTCTGATTTATAACACCTTGCGGCGCACACCGGTACGCACTCTTCTCGTTATAAATACGGACGTGCGTTACCTTATGCGGTCGTGCACGAGCCTCACGCTCCTCCCAAGCACGTCACATATTTGTCCTAATAAGGTCCATGTTAATCAATCAATGAATATTCCAAGAATATTCCTTGATCACCAATCAGGAAACGGAAAAATGGGGAAAAAAACACGATTCAGTGATTGTGAGATCGATGTGCTCCTAACAGAGGTAGGACATCCAAACTAAATCCTGTTTGTTCGTAACCCTTGTGTAGTGTTCATATTGTTGTTAAACAGCCTTAATACTTTATAGATTTAGCTCAGTTACCATTGATATACATCATTTATGGTTCATATTTGCCATTTTCCCCTGTGGGATCACATTTATGATCATATGATCATTTTCATTTTTTGTGAGAAAGGAAATTCAATTATTTAAAAGGTACAAAATAGAAACAAGATTTTTGATCATTATTGGTGCAAAACAGGTGAAAGTGCTTGAAATGTGACAATTTTGTAACTTCGGTATCGGTATCTGTGTGGGAATAGCAGGTGCAGAAAGAAAACATTCCCACACACAGACACCTACAATCAGACACGACTGTAACAATAGGAACTATAGTTAGGAACCATTGTTTTAGTTCTGTGAGCCACACGGACATGTTTTGTAGTGACACCGCCTGTGTAACCAGACTGAGCAGAATGTACCGTACACGCCAAAGTATGTTAAAGTTTATAACCCAGTGGGGTGAAATAGTAAGAACAGTGTACCCATGTTGTGATTACGTAACCAACTTTCCATTCCATGGAGGGACTTAAGCCGCCACAAACGTTTTGTTTGGACTCCAGCAACCTTTCTAAAACATGGAAGAATTGGAGGGATGAGTTTGCTCTTTATGTGGATCTGGCAATGGCTGAAGCTGATGACAAACAGAAGGTAAAACTGTTCAGCTATCTTGTCGGCGAGAGCGGCAGGGAACTTTTGGTTCCCTTGATGGGCGACACAGCTAAGGATGCATGGAAGATAGAGGACATCATCACAAAGTTTGATGATCACTGCAACCCCAGCGTGAACGAGATTGTCGAACGCTATCATTTCTTCACGAGAAACCAGGGCGCCAGTGAAAATATAGACAGTTATGTCACTGAACTGAGACTGCTGGCCAAAACATGCAACTTTGGGACTTCGAGAGACGCGATCATTCGTGATAGGATTGTGTGTGGTGGTAACAACACAATCATGAGAGAAAGACTGCTGCGGGAGAAAAACTTGACACTTGACACATGTTTCCAACTGTGCAGAGCCGCAGAGCTCTCCAAAGAGAACGTTAAAACCATCACCGGGCCGATGGTTGAAGAGGTGCATGCCGTTCGAGGAGCACAGGACCAGTGGAAAGGTAACAACACAGTGGAGTGTAAATTCTGCGGAAGAACACATGAAAGAAACAAACAGAAATATCCTGCGTTCGGGAAGAAGTGTGCAAAGTGTGGCAGAGGGAAGCACTTTGCTGCCAAATGCAAAGCTAAACCAGACCAAAGGAGGAAGAAAAATGTGAGTACAATAGCAACAGAATATGTGAGTGATGAATATGAAGATATAACATATATCACTGTTACAGACACTGAGATAGTGGATGCAGTGGAGACAGACTCAGGCAAAGATGCAGACCCAGAGAGAGTACAGGATGTGAAAGAGAACAGCACAGTTAAAGACGACACTCAGCTTCTCTATGCTGGCATGCTACTAGGCAAAGACATGGTCAAATTCTAAATAGACTGTGGTGCTAGTTGCAACGTCACCCCATTAACCTGCTGAATCCAGACACCAAGCTGGAACACACTAAAAGTGTACTAGTTATGTACAACAAAAGCAAGCTGAGGCCAATGGGGAAATGTAACATTAAAATAAGAAATCCAAGAAATCACAAGCAATATCGCTTGGAGTTCCAAGTGGTAAATACGGACGGAGCAGTGCCTCTGCTGGGTAGGAAAGCCAGTGAGGCAATGAAACTGATCAAAGTACACCATGAGAATATCATGTCAGTAGACAGTATAGTCACAGCAGGAACGCCTACTACAGGGCAGTGGACATTGGAACAAATTAAAACAAGTTATGCTGACGTGTTCACTGGAAATGGCTGTTTGGAGGAAAATACAAAATGGAGGTGGACAGCACAGTGAAGCCGGTGCAGCTGTCAAAGAGACGGGTTCCAGTGGCCCTGATGAAGCCACTGAAGGAAGAGCTTAGAGACCTGCAACACAGAGGGATAATCACTCCTGTAGAATGTAGCACAGATTGGATCAGTGCTATGGTGGTGGTACAGAAACAGAATGGAAAGCCAAGAGTCTGTATTGATCCCAAACCCTTGAACAAAGCACTAAAGCGCAGTCATTTCCCACTTCCAACCATCGAGGACATCCTACCAGACTTGTCAAAAGCTAAAGTGTTCACAGTGTGTGATGTCAAGAGTGGATTCTGGCATGTACAGCTGGAGGAGGAGTCCAGCTATTTGACGACATTTGCCACTCCATTCGGATGGTACAGATGGCTGAGGATGCCGATGGAGATAAGTCCGTCCCCTGAAATATTCCAGAGAAAGCTGACACAAGCGTTGGATAATGTACCTGGTTTGTACATCATTGCAGATGACATCCTGATCACAGGACAAGGGGAGACACAAGAGGAAGCGGAATGGGATCCCGATAAAAAACTGAAACAGTTTCTCGACAGATGCAGGGAGAAGAATATAAAACTGAATGCAGAAAAATTCAGACTGAGACAGAAGGAGACCACATACATTGGACACCGCTTGACGGCAGATGGACTCAAAGCGGATCCTGAAAAAGTGCGTGCCATCGGGCAGATGCCGGCACCGACGGATGTAAAAGCAGTGCAGAGGCTTATAGGTATGGTTAATTACCTCACCAAGTTCTGCCCTCACCTCTCAGACCAATGCAAGGTATTGAGAGACCTGACACACAAAGACAGTGAGTGGACATGGACAACAGAGCATGAGGAGGCATTCCTCAACCTGAAGGAGACAATAGCGAATGCTCCAGTATTGAAATATTATAACCCTGATGAGGAGCTGACGGTACAGTGGATGGTACACAAGGACATACTGGCCACGGGTGACTGTGTGAGGATACAACCACTCCCACCCCACACTGTCTGGAGATTAGGCAGGGTGCTGAAGCCAGTTGATGGGAGGTCCTATGAGGTTCAGTTGCACTCTGGAAGTGTCATTAGGAGAAATCGCAGACACCTCAGGCGTGCACCTGGTGTGACCTTCAGTGACCCTCTCGATATGGAGATCAGCGTCCCCAGTCAGCCACAGTCTGTGGGATATGAAATTGCAGAGACTGTTCCTGTCCCTCACAGTGTCGCAGCAGGACATACACACAGAGACACTGGTAACAGAGACACTCCTGTCACGATCAGAGCCGGTCGCACAGTGGTGCAGCCACAGCAATATAAGGACTGTGTGGTATCATGCAGATAACGGACTTGATATGCTGATGGTTACATGCACCTGGCACTTGAAAAGTAAACAAACGCAAAAGTTATGGTTTACATATGTTTATGGATGTGATCATTTGCACATTTCAAGTTCTTAGCGAATGGTTGAGTGTTATCAAACTATTAAATAGGTGATGGTGTTTTCAGTTTTATTAGTTGCTATTTTCATCAGTTGCTGATAGATGATTTGGATTGATGAACATATGGAATTGTATATGATTTAGCAATAAGCAGTGTTAGTATTAGAATTTTGTTTGTTGGCTAAAGTCAAATCTTGAGATAACAGCTCTAACTCTCAAAAGAGAAAGGATGTAAAAAATAGGAACTATAGTTAGGAACCATTGTTTTAGTTCTGTGAGCCAAACGGACATGTTTTGTAGTGACACCGCCTGTGTAACCAGACTGAGCAGAATGTACCGTACACGCCAAAGTATATTTACGTTTATAACCCAGTGGGGTGAAATAGTAAGAAGAGTGTACCCGTGTTGTGATTAAGTAACCAACTTTAACAACGACCACATAAAGACGCGCACACACACACACACACTTACACACAAACACACACACACACACTCACACACACATCAAACAAACAACACATTTCCCGGGGAAAGGCATTGGAGAGCAGCGGAGGAAATGCGCTTTTCCTCCACTGCTGCACGGTGTGGGAGGATCCCCTTCCTCTCCCCCGTTGCTGGCAGACCCTCGCCGGGCACCGCGACCGGCTCTGGGTCGGTTTAGTGAGAACGGGATTGTTGGGTTCAGGAAAAAAAAAAAACTGGGTTGGGTTTGGAAAATGGGGATACCATCGGAGTTCACTAAAACGCAGTCTATAAAACCTTGGGAGCATTACGCACGATCACACGTGTGGTCAAAAGTTTGCGGAAAACTGGGAACATTTTTACGCATGGAGATTCTTTATAAATCCCGACTATTGCGAGGAATGTTGCGACGATAAATTTCACCCTGCTTCACGCAACTTTTTCTTGCATAACAGGTTTTATAAATAAGGCCCCAGGCCTGTCTAAAACCTAGTTTTTTAGCCATTTCAACATTTTTCTAACTGCCCAGAACTTATGGGAAGCGCACCTGTCAACATTTGATTTTCAAAATACAGGTGATTTGTGCGGGGGCATGGCGGCACGGGGGGGGTTATGTTGAATAAAGTGATAAAAAGATCCTAATATAGTATGTTGAAAAAAGTGTAAAGAAGCAATAATATAGTATATCAAAAAAGTCATAATACAACATATCGAAAAAAGGGATAAAAAGTCACAATATAGTACGTCAATAAAAGTCATAGTATATGTCGAAAAAGTCATATTTTAGTATGTCACAAAAGTCATAGTATACTATGTCAAAAAAGTGATAAAAACGCTATAATATAGTGTGTCAAAAAAGTGATAAAAATGTTATATGTCGAAAAGAGTCATAGTGCACTATGTTGAAAAAAGTATTAAAAAATCAATAATATTGTATGTCATTAAAGTTATTAAAAAAAGTCATGGTATACGTAATAAAAAGTCAGAGAGGTGGCAGAGTGGTTAAGGTGATGGACTGCTAATCTATTGTGGGTGGGAGGGGGGGGTTAGTGTTAGGTGTACTGTAAGTCTACCAACATTGCCATCTTGAGTTCAGCTTGCTTCACGTTTTATTTTAAAGGCTGCCTGTTTTACATCTGGCTGGGGGACTACCGATGAAAATTAGCACTTTTGAGCTAACTCAGGAACATTTACATTGTTTCAATGTTGATTAATGTTCACTGTCCCCCACTGCACCTCAACCCACTGACTGTTTTAAAAAAGGCCTTAAGACATTTCTCTTTTGCAAAGCTTTTGGTCCCTTTTAGATTTTTTATTTTTATTTTTATTCTTGTATTTTAAACTACTTATCTTTTTTGGTTTTTTATCGTTTTTATCTCTAACCTGTAGCACTTTGAGATCTCTGATGAAAAGTGCATTATAAATTAAATGTATTATTATTATTACCTTTTTTTGAGGCGGTTCAGCCGAAAGCTTTTCCCTCCACTTACACGCTGTGGCTAGCATAGATACTGAAACCAGCGAAATAAAAGATGCAATAAAATGCGTACCTAGAGAGCAGCGAATCATACAAGCATACTTAAGGATCAAAATGCGTGCAGAGAACGAAAAATGCGTATATGTTGGCAGGTCTGCTCTCTGAAACTCTTCACTCCTGCAGCCACAGACACACTCCTGTAGTTTCTTCTCTGCTGCAGCTGATTTATTTCCATTTGTTTTGTTCAATTCTTTCACAGATAATCAGGACTTTTTCATATTTATGTTTCACTCTGTAACATATGTGACTTTAAATGTAGCCCAGTACAAAACTTGTGATAAAAAGTACTTGAAAGAAAAATTACAGATTAAAGAAATACTGTTTTATTACAGTAATTTGAGTAAATGTAAGTTGTTAATTCCACATAAAGTTACAGATTTACCTTCATTGTTAGATTTCTGCTGGAGTGAGGCTTTAAAAATCCTGATGTCAGTCTGTCTGGATCTCTGATGAGCTGTTAATATGCCAAAAATGTAATCTTTGTTTTAGTGCAAATTAAAAATGGGACAGTTCTACTTTTCAATCACATCAAACAAAAGCCAAAGAAGACTTCCCAGATTTGGGAGTGACTATGACAACCTGCCTGACACCAGAGGATACTGATACAATCAGTTATGTAAAATATACAATCTTTCAGAGGATATATACAATCATTTATATAAATATACAATCTGTCGGCATTAATACAGCCTTAGCTTGATAATAGTTTTGGACAAAATTGCCTTTTGTGTCTTTAGTTTAGGGCTAAGTACATACAAAAATCAAAAATAAATATTGATTTAAAGTAATGTTAATGTCTCCTGGTTGCAAGCTTACCTGTCTGAACTCACCGGCAGGTTGAACTGAAGATTTTGAGCTTCAAAGGAAAAGAAGCTGTGACTTCTCCAGTCTGTCACTTTGTCACAACCTCACTGATTATATCTGCAAAAGGAACTGTTATGTCACACCAATCCGACCAATCACACACTGGGCTGTTGCACCAGAGGACGTTTGTTCATCATACCTTTATTTTGAGACTTCCTCATATCAGAGTTCGGGTGTGTCATGAGTTTCATCGAATGAGGTGCAAAAACCAACACAAAGAAAATAAATCTCTAATTAAAGGTTTAATTACTAGATCTTTTCCTGGTGCTACAGGGACTTTTGCATGCTGACCCCTGGCATCTGAGTACTAGTTCTGGGACAGTAAATGTCTCCTCTCTGGCAGCGAAGAACCTTAACGTGTGCAGGGTGGGGAGCAGCACCAACTTAGATATAATTGGGCTTTCCTCCACCCATGTGGCAAGCTTGAAAGAGTTGGGCCAGGGCACGGTTCCTTTGGACTCGGGCACGGTATGCATCAGTGTGATGGCTAATGTGCCCAGGTCTGGTTCTTACCTTACAGATGAACAGAAATTGTAGTTGGCATGTCCCGTTATGTAATGACGTAAACAGGCTCTGGCCTTGATTATTTTATAGCAGTGTGAGCACAGACCAGCAGGGGAGGGTTTTTAAATGTGCTATAGAAATAAACTTTACTTACTTACTTACTTTTGTCATTATTATGTAGGCCTATGTCACTGCAGTCCGCCATCAGGACGAGAGGGAAGCAGCTGTTCAACATTGGAGCCATGAGCAGAGCGACTGATACCAAATAAAACAGAAGAGACGTTATGTTAAAATTTGAACAGGTTTGAAGCTTTTGTACTGTTTCAACATTTTAGACTGCATATTTAATTTAATCTAATCAGGTCTGAGCCATTTAATTATTTATCATGTGTAACAGATGTATCTTTATTGTCAGAGCTCTACTGGAGTGAGGAGTTGAATATTCTGATGTTAGTCTGTCCGGATCTCAGATGAGTTGTGTTAAAACTTAATTAAAACTTGTTCTATTCTTTGTTTTAGTGCAGATTAAAATTGGGACAGATCTACTGTCTGATTTTGAGAGTGATTTTGTTTGTGTGTGTGTGTGTGTTTCTTGTTGATTTATTTAAATAAAGCTCTCTGTGATGTTATCTTTGGTACGTCTCTCAGGCCTGTCACGTTATGACAGTCGGGAACATTTTAGAGATTGTGTTTCTGGCACATCTTAATTGCTTAGAATGTGGAGATTAGAAACACACATCATGCAGGTGTAAGATGTAACTGATTCACCTGTCTTTCAATGAAGATTAATATTATGAAAAATGTACCGCAGTGTTGACAGGTTAGACTCCTGACACACCTGTTTCTCTGGTATGATTCTCTGGTAAGTCTTTGAATGTGTGTGTGTGTGTGTGTGGCTTTGTGTGTGTGCATGGGTCTGTGTGTGTGTCCATCCATCTTTGTCCGCTTATCCGGGATCGGGTTGCGGGGCAGCAGCTCCAGCAGGGGACCCCAAACTTCCCTTTCCCGAGCCACATTAACCAGCTCCGACTGGGGGATCCCGAGGCGTTCCCAGGCCAGGTTGGAGATATAATCCCTCCACCTAGTCCTGGGTCTTCCCTGAGGCGTCCTCCCAGCTGGCCATCCCTCCACCTAGTCCTGGGTCTTCCCCTAGACCTCCTCCCAGCTGGACACCCTCCACCTAGTCCTGGGTCCTCCCCGAGACTTCCTCCCAGCTGGATGTCCCTCCACCTAGTCCTGGGTCTTCCCCGAGGCCTCCACCCAGCTGGACGTCCCTCCACCTAGTCCTAGGTCTTCCCCGAGGCCTCCTCCCAGCTGGACGTGCCTGGAACACCTCCCTCGGGAGGTGCCCAGGGGGCATCCTTACCAGATGCCCGAACCACCTCAACTGGCTCCTTTCGACGCAAAGGAGCAGTGGCTCTACTCCGAGCTCCTCACGGATGACTGAGCTTCTCACCCTATCTCTAAGGGAGACGCCAGCCACCCTCGTGAGGAAACCCATTTCGGCCGCTTGTACCCTGGATCTCGTTCTTTCGGTCATGACCTGTGTGTGTATGTGTATATTAATTCAATTCAATTTTCAATTCAATTTTATTTATAGTATCAAATCATAACAGAGTTATCTCGAGACACTTTACAGATAGAGTAGGTCTAGACCACACTCTATAAATTCCAAAACCCCAACAATTTCAGTAATTCCCTAAAGAGCAAGCATTGGCAGTGGCTGTTGCGACAGTGGCGAGGAAAAACTCCCTTTTAGGAAGAAACCTCGGAAGACCCAGACTCTTGGTCGGCGGTGTCTGATGGGGCCGGTTGGGGATGTGATGAACGAGGCAATAATAGTCACATTAAAGATAGATGGAACAGTGACTTCGAAGGTCATCGTGGAAGTTCATGTCATGTCGGATGCTGCGGACGCAGCAGGACGCAGCAGGATGCAGCCGGGAATTGCAGAGAAGAAGAAACATAAGGACTCCGGGGAGTAAACTCCCCAGAGCTAGGTTAGTGACAAGCATTTCTGGGACGGGTGCATTCAAAAGGAAACAAGTAGAGATGAGAGAGCAGCTCAGTGTGTCATAGGAAGGAAGGAACTTCCCCGGCAGTCTAGAATTATAATAGCATAACTAATGGCGTTTTTCCATTACATGGTACCTGCTCTACTCGCCTCGACTCGGCGCGCTGTGCGTCTCTTTTCCATTGCAGATTTTAGTACCGCCTCAGCGTGGCTGGTCGTCATAGCGACTACCGTGGGCGTGGCTTGGTAGCGTTGCATTTCCCCCGACTCATTTCCTGGTTCTCCTTCTCCGTAAACAACCAACATGAAATCAACAAGATAGTTAACTTCTTCTGCTCCAGATCTCCCACCGTGGTCAGAAAGAACAGGGGTTCTCTCACTATAGGACTCTAGAGTCACTACTTGCCATCACTCTCTCACTTACTTTACCACACACACACACACACACACACACACACAAACACACACACTCACTAGGACTCTAGAGTCACTACTCACCATCACTTTTCACTTCTCCCTAGCTCACCAGCTACACACGGCGACTCGACACACACACCAGCGCACCAGTATAAACATCAGGCCACTTGTATGCTACGGAGAAAGCTCTGCGTGGAGCCTCCAGCAGCAAAAAACACAGCTGGTTAAACTATTTAAAAATGCCATCTGTTGCTAGCAATGCAGTGATCAGTGACGATTCTTTCCGACCAATCAGCAGCCTGCAGGGTTTCACGTCACCTTCTCGGCTCGCCTCAGCTCGCTTGGAACCTCGACTGAGGAGGTACTAAAAAAAGTACCTGTTATCAGGTACCAGGGACTTTTTTTCGTAATGGAAAACCAAAAAAGGTGAGTAGAGTCGAGGCGAGGCGAGTAGGTACCATGTGATGGAAAAGCGCCATAAGAGAGGCAGGTTAAAGAGAGGTGCCTGGTCGGGCTAGAACTCTCCCCAACCAGATCGGGCTGTACTGGCCTGCCTCCCTCTACTCTCGCTATATTATTAATTATATAATAAATAAAACTGATGACTACGAAGAGGAGCACTCCCTAACTGTAAGCTTTATCAAAGAGGAGGGTTTTCAGTTTACTCTTACGGGTGTCTGCCCCCCAAACCCAAAGTGGGAGCTGGTTCCACAGGAGCGGAGCCTGATAGCTGAAGGCTCTGGCCCCCATTCTACTTTTAGAGACTCTAGGAACCACAAGTAACTCTGCATTCTGGGAGCGTAGTGCTCTACTAGGACAATAAGGTACTAAGAGCTCTTCTAGGTATGATGGTGCTTGACCATTTAGAGCTTTGTAGGTCAGGAGAAGGATTTTAAATTCGATCCTGGAATTCACAGAAAGCCAGTGCAGAGAAGCTAATACAGGAGAAATATGATCTCTTTTCTTAGTTCTTGTCAGAACACGCGCTGCAGCATTCTGGATCAGCTGGAGAATCTTAAGGGACTTATTTGAGCAACCTGATAATAAGGAATTGCAGCAGTCTAGTCTAGAAGTAACGAATGCATGGACTAGTTTTTCAGCATTGTTTTGAGACAGGATATTCCTAATTTTGGCAATGTTACAAAGATGGAAAAAGGCTGTTCTTGAGGTTTGTTTTGGGGGCGTTGAAGGATATATCCTGATCAAAAATAACTCATAAATTTCTGACAGTAGTGCTGGAGGCCAGGGCAATACCATCCAGAGTAGCTATGTCTTTAGATAATGAAGGTGCGTTGGTTCCATCACAATAACTTCAGTTTTGTTTGAGTTTAACATCAGGAAATTGTGGGTCATCCAGGATTTTATATCTTTAATACAGTGTGTGTGTGCACTTGTATGTCTTGCATGTTTTGTTCATTATATTGTTGGCTGTTATTATTTCTATTCATGCTTTGTTTTAATGTATATGCAGTTTTTTGTTTTTTTAATGTGAAGCACTTTGGGTTCACGTGTAACTTAGAGAAAGTCCTGAACACTGACTATTACGTAAGCAAAAATTTATTTAGCAAAATACAATGTTTCGGTCTTAGACCTTCATCAGGTAAATTCACACATTCACCTCAACCATAGCCTTAAATAGTTTGGTTGACTGACCAGGACCAATCAGGTCTGGCTCTTGAATGACATCATTCATTCACAAAGTGGCACTCCCATCACGGACTGTGAACAGAAAAAGGCAGAAAAATGTGTAATGAAAGGTGCTATATTAATAAAATCTACATAGAGATTTAGTGCGTTATGTTTTATTATATACCAGTTAGGCATGTGATTACTATTGGAAATGTAGAGTATATACAGTCTAGATTGTACTAATTGTTGCAAGTATCTCTGTTGCAGAGGTACATTTTTCATAAACTACAATATTTCTTGTTGATTTATTTTTAAATAAAGCTCTCTGTGATGTTATCTTTGGTATGTCTCTCAGGCCTGTCACTTTATGACAGTCGGGAACATTTTAGAGATGCTGTTTCTGGCACATCTTAATTGCTTAGAATGTGGAGATTAGAAACTGTGATGGTTGGAGTCCAGCTGACTGTGACTTTCTGTTTTGTTATGCTTTGCTGTCAGTTTGTGTGTTGGCTCTGCCTCTCTTTCTCTCTCTGTGTTTCCCCCCCCCCCCCTCCCCTCCTGCCTGTGCCAGCCAGCTGATTGCGCACACCTGCTCGCCTCCTCACCAACATTCCCCCCGCCGTACACACCTGATCCCCTCATCAACTACAATCAAGCTCAGTATTTAAACCAAGGACTGACTCACCATCTTCGCTTGATTGTTGCTCCGGTCTCCTTGGTGACAAATGACTCAAGCTCCTGAAAATGATCCTGTATGTTTTCCTGACGGTACTTTTGTAATCCATTTTCTGTCTTCTCATTTCAGTCACTACCTTCACCGTCACTTTTCCATCCAGCCTCCCGCGCTTCAGTGCTTCCCCTGCGGATCTCTCAGCCCCGGTGTCTTGGAGCTCCCTCTCTGTTCCCTGTTCCAGTCTCTGGCATCCACCTTCCCACTTCCCCATTTTCCCTAATAAAATTACTTTTTGCTAAGCTCTGCGTTTGGGTCCGTTCTGTCCTAACTGTAACAACAACACATGACACAGGTGTAAGATGTAACTGATTCACCTGTCTTTCAATGAAGATTAATATTATGAGAAATGTACCGCAGTGTTGACAGCTTAGACTCCTGACACACCTGTTTCTCTGGTATGAGGAAGTCTTTGAACGAGAATTACTGTAAATGGAAAATAACAACACAACTTTTCTTTGTAAGAATCAGAATAAAGCAGAAAGAGGAAGCTTTATGTATGTGATATTAATATAAAATAAGGTATTATAATGAATGTAGTATACACAAACACATTATATCCGAAGTTTCCTACGTACCATGAGTGTGATTTTGTGTGCCTGTGTGTGGGTGTCTGTGTGTGTTTGTGTATATGTGTGTTTGTGTGGCTGTGTGTGTGTGTGTGTGTGTGTATGTGTGTGTGTGTGTGTGTGTGTGTGCGTGTGTGTGTGTGTGTGTGTGCAGGGCTCGAGAGTGCGACCAATTTGGTCGCAAATGCGACCAAAATTTGTAAGGGTGCGACTAAGATGTTTCCTAGGTCTCACCGGTGGACCTAACATCCTCGCAACCGCTGCTTCTCCACTAACGAAGCGATGTCGTTTATATCAATATGGTTTAATGTTGCGTCACATGACCCATTCCTTCTGGAAAGCCGTGCCTGTGTTTGGATCTCTCCCCCCCCATTCACTCACAACGGCCGGCTCACCTGCAACATGGAGAGACACAGCGCCGCTGGTCCAAACTCCCGACATTTGTCTACAGTTTTAATTGTTGTTAACACAGCTTTATATTGTTAAGTATGAGAGGGAAACCTGTGTTGGTACCAGTGTTTCCGCTGGTAACTCTCTGTTACTGCGGCCGCCACGGCGAAAAACACATTAGAAGTTATTAAATGCAACTAACTTCAGTTGGTTGAGTAATAGCGTGTAACCGGCAATTTCCATTGGATGCGGAACGTCTCCGGAACGTCAACGGAGTCATTAGGTTTCCATTAAAGTCAGTGTGTGTATTTCCACCGACTGCGGAACGTCTGCGTCCTGACTCTGTCCCGACTCCGTCCCAGTTCCGTCAGTCCGCAGCCCTCCGGAGCAGATACACAGGGCTTCTATTTTTGACGGACGACGGAGAGCTCCGCAGCAATTCAGCACACGGCAGATAGTGCGGGACAGGAAGTCGAGCACAGAAACAAAATACATATCCGGTTAATTTTCAAAATAAAAGCCACCGTCCTCACGGCGGATCATATTTCCCTGCACTCCACCTTGAAAACACAGCACAGAGTTATTTCCCCTCTACTCCTCTGGATGGAAACTAACTGTTGTTGGTTTTGTGGGTCTATTCTACCTGAATTCGCAACGCTGAATGGCGAGACCTCCGGCTTAGAGCGGGTTCACCGAGTATTCCTGGCCGAGCGACGAGCTGCCATCCCCAGCAGGCGCCTGCTGACTGTCACTTTATGGAGCTTCTCAACTCCGAAAACTTTTTTCACAAGACTGCCTATATTCGAAATGTGAACAGTTTATTTCTCGCCTAAAACGTTCTGAGAAGTGAATTTAGTGATGAAATTGGAGAAAATGGTTAAAATTGTCCTGTTGTTGGGTTGTCTATGTACTGGAAACATCAAAAGTGTCCCCTGGAAACACTTCTGTTGTGTTGTGGTTTATTTGCGTGTGTTTTCTTTTAGTTGCGTGCTGTGGCCTCTCAGGGCCACCGTATGTTTGTGTGTGTCTGTGTATATATGTGTGTGTGTGTGTCAGTGTATATGTGTGTTTGTGTGTGTCTGTGTGTATATATGTGTGTGTGTGTGTGTGTGTGAGTGTGTGTGTGTGTGTGTGTGTGTCCGTGTGTGAGTGTGTGTGTGTCTGTGTGTATATATGTGTGTGTGTGTGTGTGTGTGTGTGTGTGTGTGTGTGTGTCTGTGTTTTTGTGTCTGTCTCACGTGTGACAAATAAAAAGTTTAACTGGTATATGTTCAGCAATATTTTAATGAATTTTCAGTCATATTTAAGTAACTTAAGGCAATTATTTGCAGTAATACTACAGTAATATACTTTCAGTAATTGTTTTACCAGTTTTATATTTTTAGTAATTTGTTTGTATAAATTACAGATATTGTTAACAGAAAAACAACAATAAATTGTAATCTTGTTTACAACCTGATCTTGTATTATATTTAAATTACAGAAGTTACCTGGCAACTGTAGCAACATTTCAGCAATGTTATTAGTGATATTTAACAGTTGGTGCTGTTGTGTGTTGTCCTGCTCCATCTGTTGCTTTTTGATCAGCTGATACGAGACACCGGAGAGTTGTAACCGATTTCAGACCCATCATGAGTCCATCTTCCATCAGAGAGTCCAGACAGAAAGACTCAGGAGACAAAGTGAAGACATGAGAGCATCTTAATGCTCAGCTTCTTATTTATTGTCACCGTACAGCAGATAAAGATTCATATTAGAGTTTCAAACCTCCAACAAACATCAACTGGCTGTCCTGAACTGCAAAGATCTTTTTATAATTTTCATTTTCTTTACTTCTTTCTCTCTTTTAGACTTGTGTTATCAGTTCATGCAGTGATTAACACCTGATCAGACTATATATGTGTTTCCATTTAAAGATTATGGACCCTACTTTCCTGCTGCAGCCGCCCAACTGGAGACACATCTGACTTTTCTTCCACGTTGCAGCGAGCTGCGACTGATTTAAACCATCACAGACAGTAACAAGATTTACAAACATTAATTGGTTTTCTTGTGCTGGTGCCCAGTTTCAGGAAAATAAGACCTGTTGTGAGATCAAATGCTTAATGAGAGAAAGAGAAAGAAATCAGAAGAGATGAGCTGATATTCTGCTGTACGTTGGTCCTGGAGAACTACTGCACAGGACGGATCTTCATGCTGATGATCTTCAGGGAAGAGTTATAACCTTTCCAGGTGGACCAATCCACTCCAGGATTAGGGCCAGTGCTCTCAGCCCCCCAAAGATAAACACCATTTGGATTTGCAGTTTGACAGTTGTTGTACCAGAACGCCCCTAGGTTTAATCTGGCACAGGTCCCTCCAGAGGAGTCCTGGTCTTTGTCGAATGTGGAGAACTTCTGTCCGTTGAAATAAGTCAGGGAGTGTCCTACCAAAGCACAAGTGTATAATCAGAATATTATGATACAACTAACAATGATATATATTGTTTAAGTGTATTTATTTGCCCAGAATAACCACAGTCTACTTCTCTACCTACAGTAAGTATTACTAAAGAACACAACTACTGAACTAACCAGACACAACACTGGACTGGTGACGTAATACTTATTATTGTTTAAAGGTAAAGTGGAGGATTTTCTTTTTCCGGGTGGATCATCAAGACTATTGGTCCTCCTGGTTGTCAATCATTCTGGTGATATGTTTACGTCCCTAGCTTTCAGGTGTGTGTGGTGAGCTTGAGCTACGGTTTCAGACATTCATTGAAGCATTGAAGCTTTTGGGAGAATATTTCACACGCTGGCGTGCGCTAAAAGCACAGGTTGGGCTTCCCACTGATGCCTCAGTCGTGAAGTTTCTACTCCACAGGTAAAGTTTGGCTATTTGGAGAAATCCATTTAAAATCACTGCTAGTAGAAGTTGATGTAAGCTATGATTAGCGATGCTAGCCCTGGCACAAGTCACGCACCGCGCACACACGGTAAACATCTCAATTTGTGAAAAAGTGCAAATCTTCTTTTAGGAAAGTAGGCTTGTATGAGCCATGCCGACAGCAACTTGTAAACAGTGCACTCTCGTGCACACGTTTAATAGGCGTTCCCTCTCGGGAGCAGGCAGAGAGTTGCGCATATGCATTTTTTCAAAAAGTACAGAGGGCGGTTCTTGTCTAAAATTTGGGAAAATCCTCCACAATACCTTTTAATTAAAATAATAAATCCAAGATTGAGTCAGCTATAACACTTGAACACCTCATGATGCTACTGAGAGCAGGATAACTAGTTAGCAAGCAGAGAACTTAAAGCTAAAAAGCTAAAAGAAATCATTAATAAATAAATTAAATGCAGTTTAAAATCAATTCAAACATGACGGGTACTTGTACTAGTGCCTTGTGTACTCCTACAAATACTACTGGTACTTTGTACTGGTACTGCGACAAAACAACCTGAAGTCTAAGAGTACAGATAAATAAAGTGCCAGAGTCCCTGAGATACAGACACCTGAAACCTGCTAAACACTCAAATCATTGACAAATGTTTGTTTCCTCTTATATTTCTTTATTAAAACAGAATTAGAGACAATTATGAAATCGTGATTCATGTAATGTAACCAGAGGACTGATTTGATTTCTCAGCAACTTGTGCAAGTGTACAACTTTATTTGTGCAGGGACACGAATAAGCATAAACCAATGCCACACTCTACAACATTAATGGCTTAAAGGGACACGGCGACTTATTGGGACTTTGTATTATTCGTCGTATCCCCCAGAGTTAAATAAGTCCATACATACCCTTCTCATCTCCATGCGTGTTGTAACTCTGTCTGACGCACCCACCTTGAGCTTAGCCTAGCACAGATCCTGGAGGTAACCGGCTCCAACTAGCCTACTGCTCCCAATAAGTGACAAAATAACGCCAACATTTTCCTTTTTACATGTTGTGATTTGTGTAGTCACAGTGTGTACAAAAAACAACGTAACATGACACACAGCCATCTTCTAACCATATACATACTGAGAACTATATTCTCAGAAGGTGAAGCACTGCTACTACCACTACTCCGCCCAAGTAGCATAAGACAACACAATGGCCAAGTCAGTGGAAAAGGCCATTGTTCAAAATAGAGCACTCGTTGTCAGCATGATACCAAACTTAAAGATAAGCATTTATTTATCAAACACCTTATACCCGATTAAAAGAAGTTCCGAGAGCTCCTGATTGACATTAGGACAGCTGAAAGTCTACATATATTCTCGCACAGGCTAAAGACACATCTTTTCCAACTGCACCTTAGCCAAGAAGATGATGCTATATATAAAAAATTTAAATTAATTGCACTCACATGTTGCACGTATATGTAGATCTTTGTAGTTTGGCTTATTTGAAGCTGTGTACTTAAATTCCTGCTGTTTAGAGTTTGTACCTTTACAGCTTAAGCTTATTTGCCATGTATGTCCTTAGATATGTGGAAACCTCACCTGCTCCTCCATTGAAGAATCCAGAAACATTCAGTTTGTATCCATCACACTCAGCATCGATAAAGAATGAGGTGTAACAAGCGTACGCTTTGTTTCCTTCAAAGTCCTCCATTTGGATCATCAGCTCGGACTTGCGATTGCGTGTCAATTGGTAGATGTTCTCAAGACCTACAGACACACACACACACACACACACACACACACACACGTTTAACATTTTGGTAATTTAGTAAAACATTCTCTGACATTGATTGTTGCGTGTGGAGTTTTTGACCTTAAGTACTAAATTAACAGTGAGTTTTATGTATTCATGTTTGGTTTCATTTCTCACCGAGCCAGTACTCTCCAGCAGGGTTACCAAAGCCGGTCTTTTATTGATCCCAGCCCCTATAGAAGTTCACCGTGCCGTCCATCCTCGTCTGGAACACCTGGAAACACAAAAGATATCTGACAGATCAAGTTTACAGACAGCAAGGCTTCACTGATATTTCAGGTCATTGGGAATATTTTGGTTTCTTTTTATAGTCCCATAAAATAATGTGCTCACTAACGTATCATATCTCTCCACTCTGTTACATATATAACAGGCGTGTGCCTTGCCACACCATATGGACTACTGATTAAACCCCCGCACTTTTATCTCTATGTCAATCAGTGTGCAATGTTTGACAATCTGCAGTCATTTTCTTGTTCTTCTCTAAACTTTCTTCTTTAGGTGGTGTTACAGAAAGGCAGAAAGCAACAGTTCAGTATCAGGAGGATGGGGAGATGCTCCTCCCATCTGATTTTAGGGATCTAATGATAATGAAAGAAGAATATGTTTCCCCGTAACTGTTAGATGTGAAAATTGTTTAATTGTTAATTGAAACTACCAATTGAATACCTAACTAAAAAACTAAAAATCCCTATTTTTACCCGAGTCAATATAGTGTGCAGTAACTCCTATGTAAATCATTTTGATTGCTCCCTGACGTCCAGTGTTCACTGGTTAATGAGCGTTTGCACTTTGCAGCAGTTCCAGTGTGGCAGCTTTCTCCGTGGAGTACAGGCTGTGTATGGTGAAACTACTGTCCCCCTCGACGGCAATGACACAGGTCAGAACATGCCAACCATTGTACGTCTTTAAGACTCAAATCCTCTACGATGCTGACAGGTCTGCACTTAGTTGCCACCCATTTCGTACAACCCGGTCTCACGCCAGGTCGTGTAATAGTCATGTTATTTTGATTCACAAATTCGTGTACAGGTTACGATTTTGACGTTTTTTTCGTGTATATGCAACGACGTTTGAACGTGTACAGGTCACGCTTTTCGAACCTGCTGTGGGGGACGCGACAACAGGGAAATGAGGCACCACACGCCGGCCAAAACCACCAGGACGGGCCGTCACTCGCGACCCGCGCAGGTGCACACTACATCAGGGAAATGAAACGCCGCATGGCGGCCAAAACAACGGAACGGACAGCCACTTGCGGGCCTCCCCACTCGCAGGCCGCCACTTGCGGGCCGCCACTCGCAGGACACGATCCCCGGCCGCAGGGGCACACAACAACGAGGAAATGAAACGCCACAATAACGAGACGGTTGGGGTTAGAAAATAAAAGAACGGGGAGCGGGACACACCGACAAAGGTACTGCCACACGCGGGACAAAGGTACTGCCACACGCGGGGCGCGATCCCCTGTCTCCGGGGTGAAAGTCCTGTGTTTTCTGGCCCATCCACCACCCCGACCATCCTCCCTTATCAACTACTCGCTACCGTCAGTGTTCTTGGATCACGAAATATGCTTCCCATTAAAATGCATTGCTTTCAATTTCGTAATCGCCACACGAAAAAAACAGCATTTACGTAACCTGTCCACGACTTAATAGATTACAATAATGTGACTATATAACGACCTGGCATGAGACTGGGCTGTTTCGTAAGAGCGGTAGTAATTCTTTTGGATTTGGTTTCATCAACAGGTCGGCAACTAATAGCACTTGTAGCACTCTCCAAAATAGTGCTTTGCCTGAATCGGTAGCATGCTAATGGGTAGCATCAACCTGAGTCACGTTAATTAGCTCGTAGGTGGTAGCTCAAGCTTCACATGCTTCAGTGATATTTTAATTCGGCTTTACACAATGTGCATGTGGCTTTCGACTTGTCTACGAGCCATTGTCCAAGCTCCATTCAGAATTGTGTTGCTGCTGTCTTTCTCCATCATGGCTGCAGCCTGCAGCAGGAGGATGTGTTAGGAGGAAGTATGGCAGCTTGATGATAAGTAAAGGTGCGGCAAAGGGTCAAAATAGTCGCCTGTTAGGGATGACGCCAAGCCGAGTGAAGTGTATGCCGGCATGCGATTAATGCGATTAAAAGAAAGTAACACATTATGCTCGGCCCTTAATTGCATCGCGATTAACGCGTTAATGCTGACAGCCCTAGTCAAAATTATTCACATTCATTGCTCTAGTAGAAGTATAGATACTAAGGTTTGAAAAGACTTCTGTAAAAGTTGAAGTATCAACTCAAGCTTTTTACTCAAGTAAAAGTGTAAAAGTACTGGTTTCAAAACTACTTAAAGTTTAAAAGTAAAAGTAATGTAAGGGGGGGGGGGAGCCATTAAGGACAAAAGCTTAGCCCGCCCCACAGGGGCCTAATAGTGCACTACCCCACCTCCACAAAAAAACATTTATCTAAAGGCCATAATGACTATAATGTTATATTAATATCATACCTGCATACTCAGAAGGGCTGAAAAAGGTGACACATCTCTTCTGTGTTTTTCAGACAACGGCAGCTACAGTCTGGTGTTAGAATCCTCTCCAGTGAAATACAGACACACTTTTACACCGTTTAGCTGTCAGCATTTTAACCGTGTTTACTCCAGCTGCTAGCTAACGCTAGGCTAACGTTACCTGCTGTCGAATGTAGGATTAACTAGCGTCCGGTGCAGCAATGTTACAGTTCCGTCCGTTTTCGGACCATCAGAGAGAAGCGCAGGCATTTAAGTGGCACCTACAAATGGCACCGAAATCTGCGTTGCTATTCGGTCCGGTAGATAATGGTCTTTAAGGCACCGGTGCCGCATTAGCACCGGGTCTGTGCAGGTGAGATGGATCGTGTACAAACCAATAGGGTGTCGGAATGGTATATGTTTATACTTCTCATCCAACCACAATCAAAAAAATGTGATAGGGTCTGATAGGGTCAGAATTTTGTTTTTAGTCGCACATCATTGTATCTGTATAGATGCGAGTCATGTTAATCTGTTCAGTCTCCACTCAGCTGTGTCTTACGGTTGTAACTGTGACTTGAACTGAAGCGTTTATTTATGTTTCCAGTCTATTTTTCGACCAAAAGCATTTAACTACTAAATTATTTCCCTGAGGGCATCAATAAAGTATTCTAATTCACATGTATCATCATCATCATCATTTATTCACGTTTTGCAACCAGCGGAGCAGTGTGCTGTAGTGATGCACTAAGTCCCTAAAAGCGGTGCGGTCTTTCTTCGCCACCCACAGTAGTCGGGAGATATAGGGCCGGCTAAATAACCAGTATTCACCAAGTGTTCTTCATTGTTGAATACCAGCAAAGCACCAACCAGCTACCAGCTGAGCTGAATGCACGCTACGGATGCACAGCAGCTCTGCCCAGCATGTGTATAGTGATGGCCCACGCTCATGCAGTGATGGACTGACTAGTGTGTAAACATCGCCATTTTATGTTACGATATGCAAATTCATTATTGTTAGTCTCATGACTACTTGACACGTGGTCTCTGGAAAAAGTGGAAATTGTGTCAGAAAAGGAAATGTTCTTAAGGAAAAGTATTGTGTTTCTTTGGCATCAGAAATGGAGAGTGTCTGTTTTGTGAAAACACTTGATCTTGACAAACGTCACTTGTTCTGAGATTTCCTCATACCTGAGTAGTGGAATGAGTTGTATCTCCCAGGGGAGGGGTCAGGCTAAGAGACACAAGAAGAAGCTGCAGTCCCTTGCCTTCAAGCTGGGGCCCTTTCCTGCCACAAGAACTGTATGGATCTCGTCCTATGGGGACCAGTTGGGCACTGCCCACTGACCGCAGGGATATGCATAGGGGTCAGGAGTAATGTCAACCAGCTAGAAGGCAAAAACGGGGACTTAGGCGTGCAGATCCCTGGCATCTGAGGATTGGTTCTAGGGACATGAAATATCTCCTTTCTGGCTGTCGCCCATTGATGTCAGATAGGTATGGGGATACCCATGAGCCCCCAGCTGAGCAGCACTGTGTTAGAGTCCTCCCCACAGAATGAGAGGGTTGTCTCTACTCTATGGCCCTCATTTATTAAAAGTGCGTACACCAAATTTCCAGCGTACAACTGGCGTACACCCAAAACCATGGTGACTTTGAGATTTATCAATATGGACGTTGGCGTACGGCACGCTCAAATCCTATGCCAGCTCAGGAGGTGGTGTACACGTACGCACGTTTTGAGTTAGTGCGGAAATGCGCAGAAAAACAATTCCTAACACCACAAAACGCACTGACAAACTAAAAGAAGACCTCTATGCGCCGGTATGCAACATTGTTTTAGCCTGGGGGGGTTCTTTAGGCCTACAACATCTCGCAGGAAAACACGGTGCCATAAATGTAGCGATGGAGCCAGATGACCCGATGCCCGGAGAGCAGTGTCCAGAACAGCCCCAACTGGGGCTATACGAAGGAGACAGGATATTATTCCTAGCTTTTAAAAAGGTAGCCTATAGTGTTATGTTTGGCAATGATATTCAATACAGGAATAATGACGATGCACAACATTTTTATTTATTCTTCAGGTTTTTGTTTCTCTTTCAAGTGAATTATTTATTTCTGCCATTGACCGAGTTATTTTGGCTCGTTTTTCCAGCCACTCTGCTGTCAGGAGACAGGGTCCAGCACGGGGGGGGGGGCGGAGGACAAGCGTTCTCCATCAGCTGTTGCCTCGTTCTGACTCATGAAAACAAACATGAGTAAAATAAAAGACCCTGCATAAACTCCGCTACCGTGTGTTTATTTAAATATAAGTACACCTACATATGTAGGCCTAAGAAATTGCAATAGAATTCTGTATATTACTATTAGGACTATAGAAAAATGTGTCGATGTATAAATTAAAAGGCTAAACTTCAGCTGGAGTACGATTTACCACGGCAACACTGTTGACCGCATCAGTGATCTCCTTCCATTCCGCATTCTTTCTACAGCCTTTAATACCAGTTTTCAGGCTGCCAAATAGTACACACGTTAGTGCAAATGAACCGGAGATATCAGGGTTTCAATCTCCACCTCTGAAAAGTGCCGCTTCTCAGCCGGATTACGTCTCGCCATGTCGTGAATTGTAGGGGCGAGGCCTCAAAACCCAGAATATATTGGGGCGTGCTATTCTAATGACGATCGTTTTCAGCCGTGGCATTTATCAAGGGCAGGTATTGCGTACACCTGGATTTCAAAGGTATGCACAGCTTCATAAATCAGGCGGTGAGAGGAGTGTAAGCATAATCTTACGCCAACATGTACGCCCGTTTCTACGCAAGAATGATAAATGAGGGCCAGTGTGTCTATAAGTTGCTGAGAGGAAAGATTTGACTGTTATTCGAGCATGGGGTGATTCCTACGTGTACTTGGTACACTTTAGGCCAAAAATCAATGATCGACTTTGTGGTTGTGTCATCCGATCTGCGGCCGTATGTCGTGGACACTTTGGATCTTAACTCCTCTAAAGTAAGGATTTCTCTTACTTCACAGGACGTTTTGGGACATGGAGCCCAAGTGGGCCATGTTCAGGACCCTCCATTGTAGAGGCAGCTAGGAGTAGGTCATGGGTTCATGATGTGGAAACAACCTCAGGACTATATGTTAAGATAAGACTAAACAGGTCGAACCAGAAGTACTAAAGTGTCAGGACTATGTGACAAATAGAGGGGAGATTGTTTCTGAACAGGAAATGTTCTTGAGGAAAAGTGTTCTGTTTCATTCCCATCAGAGAATTAAAAATACATCCTTCCTTGTACAGAATGTACAGAAATGTGACCTTGCTGCCTATTCAGGTCTCCACAGTGTGTCTCTTCTCTCTAATGCTAAGGAATCTGTTGCATCATTATTTAAAATTAGGTCAGATAAGATGAACTTTTATTGATCCCCAGAGAGGAAATTCAAGGTCCCAGAAGCACAAAAAATACAAGTACAGATAACTAGAGAAAGAGAAATACATAGTTATTTAAAACTAAAATAATAGGATACAAGAGCGAATGGAGACAGAATTGCAATGTAAAGTGAGAGAAGTGATTAGCCTACATTTCGTACCCATGCATTGCATGTTCTGAAATTAAAATACACATTGCCCTAATGTACACACAGCGTTGATTAGGTTTTTTTAGTCAGAGAAGCTACGTAGGCAGTGTACTTTTTTTTTTTTTTCGTTACCTCCTACCCCCGTTTTGAGTCACCGGATCCACCCCCCCTCTCTGCGCTCCGGGACCTCCCCTGCCCGTCAGGTAGAGACAGCTGTGACGGTTATGGGGGTCAAAAACCTTCTGTACCCCCAGACAACTTATGAGCAGTCGGTTATGGATTTAAAAGCTTCTACTTACTATTTACTATTGTCCTACTGTCTTGGCCCTGTTTTAGCTCTGTTTCGGCCAAAGTCTATTGAAATGGTGCATATCTCTGCTTCTACACCCAAAAAGTCTCTACTCTATTAAATATGACAGAACGTGTTAGTTTGCTGTCGGCCCCAGGTGGTTGATAACTGTTATTTTACCTTCGGTCTCCATTTACTTTGGTATACTTTTCTATCGTTGTATTCTATTCTAATTTAGTTTTATATAACTCCTATTATCCATGTCTTTTACTTTCGCAGCTCAGCACTTTGTTTGTTTCAAGCTGTTCTATTCTAGTTGCTTTTGCTGTAACACAGTCATTTTAACGCATTACTAACACAGTTTGGGTATATTATACAATCTCAGTAGACAGAAAGAGAGAGAGATGTTCACAGTTCATAAAGTGAAAGAAATTTCCCCAGTATCAAATATTTTTCAATCATTTCTTATTATAAACTTGATGAATATGACATAAATTACATAAACACATTTTTGTTTTGACCAGTTTTTATTACGTCATCCATCAGTTATGACATCATAACTTAACAGGCAATAACTACACTGTAAAAAATATCTTAAACTTTGTTTACGTTCCGATAAAGTCATCAGTTGAATAAATGTAAATATCTGTTTCATAATCATTTAGTTATTCAGTTATCTTTCCTGTCCATCACAGAATAGAAACCACAGTTCACTTCTCCACATTCAAATACAATAAAAATATAGAAATAATAAAGTACACTTCATGAAAAAAGAAAGAAAGAAACGTCACCCTGCAGGTAAACATACGGAGCTCTTAAGGCCCAGACACACCAAACCGATTATTGCCAGTGGGACTGATCAGTCTCCCCGAGTTGGTCCAAAAAGTTCCTCAGAACACCGAAGAGACGAGACCTAATACGTCTCCATAACAGCAGGCAGCACTACTCTTAATCGTCACCGAAAAAACAAAAACGGGCAGCTGATTGGACGAACGCGTCACATGGGTCTGGCTTCTCCAGAAATTCAAAGCCAGACCGCCATGGCGTCTCGTTCAGAATACGATCTCATATTGTACTAAAATAGTTTTAATACTTTTTAAGAGAGAAATAGGCCGTGCAGTTGCTGAATCTGTCTTCATTTCAGATCCACAAAAGGTCAGTTTAGAAGATTTTCATCAGATTTTGAGAGACTCTAGTCACGCCCATCCCTGCTCCCTGTTTCCTGGTTAGCTCTCCACCAATCAGAATGGTCATAGAGTCTGACTTCCCGCCCTCCGATTCAAAAAGTCAAATCAGCCCAAATGAAGCCGACTGCCCCTCGGACGGCACAGAACGCACCGAACAGACTCGAGTCACCGACCTCGCCAGACTGTCAGACGGCCCATTATTGGCTCGGTGGGTCTGGACCTTTAACGGTGAAAAGAAGGGACACGCAGTAACTGCTGCATGTCTCTTTTTTTCAACATTTTGGTAGCTTTTTTCCAAATTTTTGTGGCTTTCTCAGACATTTGTCACCTTTTTGTAAATTTCCGACATTTTTGTTGACAGGAAGACCTACAAAAGTCATCAAAAGAGTTCCTCAGCCATCGTAGAATTTAGCAAATCAAGCAAAACAATGATAACATTTTTTTGACAAAAACCAGTTTCTCAGCCTGAATATTAAACTCTCTCTCTGCTTCTTCTTCTTCGGAGTTTCAGAGTCGGCAAATCTGCCAAATTCTGCTTTGAATGTCAGGAAACTGCAGTTTAAAAAACACTGTCCTGGGTTTTTGGTTTGGCGCACAACTAGGCGTGCCAAAATTTATGAACCCATATTAATATACGGGCCAGATCTAAATCTGCAAGGGGCCAGATTTGGCCCACGGGCCTTGAGTTTGACACATGTGGTTTAGATTGTTCCTTCAGGGCCTCCGTATAACATTTTTAGAGAGTTTAGATTCTCTTTCTGCTTCAAACTAACTCTGTTTTACAGTGTAAACTTTACAAAAACACCAAGGCAACGCTTCATTTTACATGTCAGTTATTTCTAATCTTTTGGACATTTTGTTTTTTACATTATTATATAGTTCTGATAAAATACAGACAGTGTTCAGTTGGTACTCCTCCAAATAATTCATTGTAAAAGTTAATAAAAAGTCTTTAAATCAGGCTAGGTGAATGTGCAGAGAATGTCACATTTATAGAGTAAAGTTCTCTAATAATCATTTATATTAAAGGATTAAATAGGGCTTTTATTTTGAATTGTTCTTTACAGGAAACATCCTGAGAAATTACTATATTATCCCATATTATCCCAGACATCTCTTCCTCATTATTTCAAAATAAAATAAATAAAACTTCAAACCAAACTGTGTTTATCAAAGGAAACAAACACACAAACACAAACACACACACACACACACACACACACACACACACAGACTTATCAAAGGAAACAACATGACTAAATATATTTGTATATAATTTGTACATTTTTTTTGGTTTCAGAATTGTGTACAGATTTTAGGAATACTAATAATGTCTACATTGAAATCAGAGTAGATGTTAAACTGAACGCTGTCTCTAATCTACCGAGAACTAAAACCAACCACAGGGCTGTCTGGAGGGAGGATTTTCAAAATAAAAGATCATTTCAGAAAAGAAAAAAAACGTTTATCCGTAGAAATAAAAATATTGATCTGAATTTTGAATGAATTCCCTTTTTGATTTGAGAAGAGAATTTTGTTCTCTGGCGTCACAATTTTTGGAGGAAGGCATCTCCATAGCAACGGCTGCTGAGGCTCATGGGTACTGTAGTCCTCGTGTAGAGCTGTGTGAGTTGATTAAGAGCAGAAACTAGCAGCAGACGAGCTCATTTAAATAAAAACCTAAACACGGACGCACTGAAACGGTCGGGAATCAAACCAGCGACTGCATGCTGAGACTACCTCACCGTGTAACCTGTATCTCTCTCTGTGTGTGTGTGTGTGTGTCTGTGTGTGTGTGTGTATATATGTCTGTGTGTGTGTGTGTCTGTGTCTCTGTGTGTGTATGTATGTGTTTCTGTGTGTGTATATATATGTTTGTGTGTGTGTGTGTCTATGTGTCTCTGTGTGTGTGTGTGTATGTGTTTCTGTGTGTGTATATATGTCTGTGTGTGTGTGTGTGTGTCTGTGTGTCTATGTGTCTCTGTGTGTGTGTGTGTATGTGTTTCTGTGTGTGTATATATGTCTGTGTGTGTGTGTGTGTGTCTGTGTGTCTATGTGTCTCTGTGTGTGTATGTATGTGTTTCTGTGTGTGTATATATATGTTTGTGTGTGTGTGTGTCTATGTGTCTCTGTGTGTGTATGTATGTGTTTCTGTGTGTGTATATATGTCTGTGTGTGTGTGTGTGTGTGTGTGTGTGTCTGTGTGTCTATGTGTCTCTGTGTGTGTATGTATGTGTTTCTGTGTGTGTATATATATGTCTGTGTCTGTGTGTGTGTGTGTGTGTGTGTGTGTGTGTGTGTGTGTGTCTGTGTGTGTGTCTCTGTGTGTGTGTGTGTGTGTGTGTGTGTGTGTGTCTGTGTGTCTATGTGTCTCTGTGTGTGTATGTATGTGTTTCTGTGTGTGTATATATATGTCTGTGTCTGTGTCTGTGTGTGTGTGTGTGTGTGTGTGTGTGTGTGTGTGTGTGTGTGTGTGTGTGTGTGTGTGTTCAGTCCAGAGCAGCGTGCAGCAGGCCTCCGTGTCCGCCTGCCATCTTAGATTTCTTCATCTTCCCGACGGCCTTCTTCAGGTCTGACTGATGGATGGGACGGATGAAGTCCTCCGTGGGACTGACAGAGAGACAGATAGAGAGAGAGAGACAGATAGAGAGAGAGAGAGAAAGAGAGAGAGAGAGAAAGAGAGACAGAGAGAGAGAGACAGATAGAGAGAGAGAGAGAGAGAGAGAGACAGAGAGAGAGACAGAGAGAGAGAGAGACAGATAGAGAGACAGA
>JABUOV010000768.1:0-14147 GCA_025617405.1 Perca schrenkii
CTATTGACAGAGTAACGTTAACGTTCGGTTAAAAAGGTAAAATGATTGTGTAGTTGTGTCAACTTGTATGCACTTGTGGGAGTTATATGGTACGTTTAAGTTACTCTGTCTTTTGCAGACAGCAAAATGTAGGCTACAGGCTAGGCTAATTAACCTTAGCATAGCTACCCGTCACTCATTAACTTAGCTGAAACTCCCCACATGGATTTGGGCAACCAAATAGAAATAGAGTGTGGCTGCTGCTGAGCCATCTCTTGGTCCTCCACCAGCCAAAAAAACTTGTTCTGTGTGGAAGCATTTTACAGTCAGTGCTGCAGATAAAACCAAAGTGATATGTAATGTGTGCAAAAGTCAAATAAGCAGAGGCAGAGATATCAAACATCTGTCAACATCTGCTATGCATAATCACATGCACTTAAAGCATCCTCTCCTCCTGGTACTGTCTGCCAACACAAGCACCAAATCATCATCACAGCCATGTTCTGCCCCTGCAAGTCAGTTTCAATCACCTATATTAGCTGGCATACTTATTATAATGGATATAATTAAAGAATACTTACACTTTAACGTAAATTAGAAGTGTAATGCAAAAAACTGGAATTTTTACGCCTATTTTGAATTTTACTCGAATACAAATACAAATACAAATAATTTTCCCCCACAACAAATACAAATACAGATACAAATACCGGCTGCTTTGCACACCCCTACAAGACACCATGACAACAGATAAAGGGACACTGACTTGCCTACTAAATCCTCTTCATACCCTGTGGAGCCATTAGGGCCACAATGTTAAAATTTCCCATAGACTTTAATGGGAAATCTTCAGGAAATGACTTAACATAGCTCAAAAACAACCCCTCTTTGTGACCATGCTGTATCGCCATGCTTTAATGTAGAAAAATAATTAAAAGTTTAAACCGAAGACAAGACTTTGGCCTTTATTGGGCTGAATGGGCATTCTGATATCAAGGACAGTTTCTACCAAATCAAAGGTTATGTATCGTCCCATTTTCAGACCGTTTCAGATTTTCCAATATGTGTGTATGGGATGGAATGTTGAGAGCCAGAGGGGACAGTGGGGGGAGCTGCAGTACGATTCTCTCTCCTCTACAGTTTTCACTTTTCATACATTGTGGTTGGTCAAAATGTAGGAAATGTTGTGCGGTCACAGACATGTAACTATGGAATCCACCGGACTTAAACATTTGGCTCTGTTTATACCAACTGCAGAAAGAAACAATGAAAATAGATAGGCCACAATGAACTCCTTCCATTGTTCAACATGTTGATCTGCATCCCAAATAGACACTGAAACACTAATACAACTTTGAAATCCCTGGTAGTTTATATTCCATAACATCATAATTCACAGAAGAACTCAGTAGAAACACATTTTTACCGCTGGAGATTTTACTAACTTAAGAATTTCATGAAACCAGAAGCTTCCCCAACAACTCCACCATCTTTGAATTTGACCTCAAAGGCTGCAGAGGACCAAAAAATACTAAACTGTCACTTTAAATTCAAGAGATATTCTGAAAAAGATATAAAACGTAACATGTTGAAATGTTAAGTCTCAGTTTACTTTCAAACTTTCTAGAAAGAAATATTAAACGGCATGTACAGGTTCACTACAATTACAACATTTTATACGTTCAAGAAAGTGAGTCTGCACCAGCGGTAAAACAGGAACCATGTCATCTGAAAACTACAAAGACCACTTCATACAAGACATGTTACACTAGGAAAGGAGAGAGGCACAAAATGTGTTAGGTGTAAAGTTGCCAGTAGGGGGAATAACCCAGGGCTGTGAATGAGCCCTGTCACTGTGATCAGGTTCCTCCTTCTAATCCACCAATTTAGTGTTGATGAAGACTAAACAGAGAGATCACAAACTTCTTTATACTTGCTGTAGCTCAGAGTTTCTCCACACTGCAGATATGAAGCCTCTGTTCATCTCAGTGTTGCTGGCTACTATGAACCTTGGTATGAACACAACTCTGTTTCTTTGATATCAATCCAACATTGATATGATTCTTTAATAGTGAACTGACTCTGTTTGTTTCCATTTTACAGAATGCAGAGCACAAAAAGACAACGTGCTGCAACCTAAAGAAGATGTGACTGCTACTGAAGGAGTGGCAGTAACACTTGGCTGTCAATATAACAGCAGTTCAAATAAGGATTATCTCTTCGGGTACAAACAGGATGGAAACAACAGCCCCAAATTCATTCTGAGCCGCTTTACGTTTGGCTCCGGGAAAACAGTTGACGAGGAGAAATATTCATCCACACTGAATTCCAGCTTAAGATCAGTTCCTCTGAAGATCCAGAAGCTTCAGCTGTCTGACTCTGCTGTGTACTACTGTGCTCTGCAGCCCACAGTGACAGGAAACACCAAAACTCTGTACAAAAACCTTTGGAGCAAAGACAACACAATACTCCACAAAATCCACCAGATGGAGTCACACACTGTTAAACAAATATTTTTCATCATGTAGTCTAGAATCACTTTACCTTAGTGGTGTAACTGAGAGAAGAGAAAATAAAGAGCTACGAGGAGACAGAGAGACTCAGGGAGGAGCTGACCTGTTACTGAACTATAGAAGAGAGAGGAACTTCTATATTCAACAGAGATCAATACACAAACCAGAATTTACTTTATCCAGCATGCTGTTACTGGATCATGTCGTGATTTCGCTACTGTTTATTTCAGTTATAACAGGTATGTTACATTCTGCATTTTCTATGTTTGAATGTAATGTTCCATAACTGTGAGTCATTTCTTGAAAATTTTGTAACAACAGAGTTATCTTTTCCTTTAGGTGTCAGCTCTGAAGAACTCACTCCAGCTGAGAAAGAAAAGAACAGTTTAGAAGGCAGCACAGTTAATCTGTCCTACAGATACTCCAAGAAAATAAATGCTAATGATAATTTTTTCTGGTATCGACAATATCCAGGAAAACCACCAGAGTTTCTCCTGTACATTTCAGGGCTTGGTTTTACAAGACCAGGAGAGTCTCTACAATCAGACACAAGGTTCTCTGCAAAATTGTCTGAAGAAAAGCATCTGGATCTCCTCTGCTGCAGTGTCTGACTCTGCTGTGTACTACTGTGCTCTGAGGTCCACAGTGACAGGAAACACCAAAACTCTGCACAAAAACCTTTGGAGCAAAGACAACACAGTACTCCACAACATCCAGCAGAGGGAGTCACACACTGTTAATCGTTGAATAGTATGTAATGATATGGTGTTGATTCTTTGTAGAGGTGACAATAACAGAAAATGAAGCACTAAATATGAAAGGAAAAGTGTTTTCTTCAACAGTATGATAATGATATGTTGTGGGATATTATGTTTATGAACAATACCTCATAGCTGATTCTAACAGCAAATCCCCTGACGTAGAGAGACAGAGAGCTCTATTTCAACTCTGGTTAGCATCACTGAATCAGGTCATAGTTTTGTTCTTATCTTTATAAAAGAAGTTTGTGTTTTTCTCTTAGGGCTGATTTATTGTGGTGTACCACAGGGTTCAATCCTAGGCCCCCTCATTTTCTGTTGACATGTATTTGGACGATATTATTTCCATTTTCCTGACAATGTGTATTTCAACATTATGTTAAAGTCCAGTAATTGGGGCCGCTGTTTTTTATCATATAAAGTGTTTCTAAAAATTATTAAGCCTGGAATTAAGATTACATTTTCCTCCCAAAATTCTGTGAATCAGGTCAAATTAAACTATACTAAGATAGATTGTGCATAATGTGATTATCTAGACCACATCATGCACCATTTGTATACTGACGTTTTGCAACATTTCAGCATTTATATAGTCTGCTTACTCATGTACATAGTGTCATTACTGATCTACATCACTACCTAGACCACTATTTGCACTAACTGTATACTGACGCATCACCACATTTCAGCATTTATATAGACTGGCTTTTCATATAAATTGAGTTATATCAACACTAACTAGACCACAATTTGCAGTTGCCTGTCCATTCATGTTTATTCGTTTTATTACCATATCACTTTTGCATATCCATCGACTTCCTTACACCTCACTTAGCACCGGATTTGTAATGCCTACTTAACTCTTTACTTTATGCAGCCTTCATGTAGCCTATTGTATTATGATTTCTTGTACTGTATTGAATGTGACACTGTATGTTGTCCTGCACGCTTAGGTTTTTTTTTGGCCAGGTCGCCGTTGCAAATGAGAACTTGTTCTCAACAGCCTACTTGGTTAAGTAAAGGTTAAATAAAAACTGAAAAAAATATTTAGTGATGAAATTATGTTGTTTCAACGTTTTCATCCTTCTTGTGTTTGTAAACTCTGAAAAGGTGATCCAAGCATTAAATCATTGCATCTAATGTTATGTAATTCTTATTTTAGAAGGATACATAACAAAATGGTAAAAAATATTGCCACCAGTATGTTAACCGGAGGAAGCATAACAGAGAGGTGAAGATACAGATCTAAGAGGAGATGGAGAGACTCAGGGAGGAGCTAAGCTGTTACTGAACTATAGAAGAGAGAGGAACTTCTATATTCAACAGATTTCAATACAAAAATCAGCAACAATACCTTTATTCAACATGCTGTCGCAGCAGCATTTTGTGTTTTATTTTTTCATTATTCTAACAGGTTTGTTAGATTCTGCATTGAGGAAAACTTAAATTTTAATATTTTCTTGATCTGTTGAATCTATGACTTTTATAAAATGCTATAAGAAATTATCTCTTCCTTTAGGTGTCAGCAGTGAAGAACTGACTCCAGTAGAGAAAGAAAAAAACAGTTTAGAAGACAGCTCTGTTACTCTGTCCTACAGATACTCCAAACAAGCAACTGATGGTGATCGATTCTTCTGGTATCGACAATATCCAGGAAAACCACCAGAGTTCATCATCTCTCATTTAGGAAAAGGACGAATATTGAAAAGTCCAATCGCTGGAATGAAGATTGAAGTGGAGGACAAACAAATCAAAATGAACATCTCCTCAGCTAAGGTGTCTGACTCTGCTGTGTACTACTGTGCTGTGCAGCCCACAGTGACAGGAAAAACCAAAACTCTGTACAAAAACTTTTTAGAGCAAAGACAACACAATACTCCACAACATCCACTAGAGGAAGTCACACACTGTTAAACTTTAAGACAATCACAATCACCACATCATCCACCAAAGTGATACCTGCACATCAGAGAGGCTGTTTAGTTTTACATTCTACTGCAGTGGAAGAACATTGCTCATCTGCTGTCTGTTTGGCTTTAACAACTCCAAAGACATGTTGCTTTACCTGTTTTTACTTTTCTCTCCCTTTATAGGTGAGTGTTAGAACAGAGATCAAAGTCTCATATAACCTGCTGTATTAACCATATATTTCATAACTAGAGGTTTATGTGTAAGTTATTGATAACTGACGTGAATAATACTCATTTTGCAGCCCTGGGTTCCATGAACAGCATAAAGCCAGAAAGTACTGAAGAACATGTTGCAGAGGGCAGAAACATCAACCTGACCTGTACATATGAGGGTACTATCTCCAACATCCAGTGGTACCGACAATACCAGAGAACCAGACCAGAGTTCCTGCTCTATATCACAGAGGGAGGCTTGATTCATCCAACTGTTTCTGATTACTCAGCTCACATTGACAAGTCAAAGAAACATGTTAAACTGGGGATCATCTCAGCTAAGGTGTCTGACTCTGCTGTGTACTGCTGTGCTCTGCAGCCCACAGTGACTCTGTATAAAAACCTTTGGAGCAAAGACAACACAATACTACACAATGTCCACCAGAGGGAGTCACACACTGTTAAACTTCAGTATATTTCATGAGCCAGTCTAGATTCTTTTCACTCATGAAACACAGTTGTGATGAAGACTTGAAATTAAACTAATTCAACATCTGAGTCTCCTCCTACTGACTGCAGAGGTGGCTTCATCACAGAGAACTGTTGGATTCCAGCTGTGAACATCAGACCAAACAACTCACAAAACTTATTCATCCTGAACATTCAAAAACAGCATTACACCTCTGCAGACATGGAAATACTCACTGCAATTCTGTTCTGCTTCACTCTCATAGGTACGTATGTTTTTGATTATGAATCCTGAAATACAAAGACATTTTCAAAGTTTTACAGATCCAGTTAAGATTTTAGATGGAGTTCATAGTTACACATTTCAAATCTAGATGTCATCACTTTATCACTAATAACTGATTAATAAATCGTTAACAGCATAATGTGACTTTGGAACAGAAGTGTAAATCTAACATGTTGTTTTCCTCACTAGGTAACACGATGGAAGATGATATTACTGCCAGCAGTGCTGAAGTGTTTTCATCAGAGGGCCCTAATGTTACTCTGTCCTGTACCTATTCAGTAAAGCTGATAATCTCAAGTGGTATCGACAGGATCCTGGATCAGCTCCTCAGTTCCTTCTCCTGATCACTGATACAACATTGCCTTCTGTACTGGAAGCAAAACCTCCTCACCCTCGACTGAAAGCTACACTGAATAAGGAGAGAAATCAAGTTGATCTGCAGATCTCCTCTGCTGAGGTGTCTGACTCTGCTGTGTACTACTGTGCTGTGAAGCCCACAGTGACAGGAAACACCAAAACTCTATACAAAAACCTTTGGAGAAAAGACAACCCAATACTCCACAACATCCACCAGAGGGAGTCACACACTGTTAAACTTTACGACGATCACACAACTCCAACAACATCAGAAACATCCACCAAAGGTCTTTTTTCTCTTCAATTCTGTTTTATCTTTTCACCTTTCAGCAAAAGGTTATTCTCTGGCCCTGCCCACTGATGTTTAACTCAACCAATGAGATTATTTCTGTCTCCAGAGCAGAAATGTTTGAGGAACTAAAAGCACAATCAGCTTGATGTTGAGAAGAAGGGCTGCACATCAGAGAGGCTATTTAGTTTTTCATTCTACTGCAGTGGAAGAACATTGCTCATCTGCTGTCTGTTTGGCTTTAAAAACTCCAAAGACATGTTGCTTTACCTGTTTTTACTTTTCTCTCCCTTTATAGGTGAGTGTTAGAACAGAGATCAACGTCTCATATAACCTGCTGTATTAACCAGATATTTCATAACTAGAGGTTTACCTTTCTAAGTTAATGATAACTGACGTGAATAATACTAATTCTGCAGCTCTGGGTTCCATGAACAGCATAAAGCCAGAAAGTACTGAAGAACATGTTGCAGAGGGTAGAAAAATCACCCTGACCTGTACATATGAGGGTGCTATCTACAGTATCCAGTGGTACCGACAATACCAGAGATCCAGACCAGAGTTCCTGCTCTACATCACAGAGGGAGGGTTGATTCATCCAACTGGTTCTGATTTCTCAGCTCACATTGACAAGTCAAAGAAACATGTTAAACTGGAGATCATCTCAGCTAAGGTGTCTGACTCTGCTGTGTACTACTGTGCTCTGCAGCCCACAGTGACAGGAAACACCAAAACTCTGTACAAAAACCTTTGGAGCAAAGACAACACAATACTCCACAACATCCACCAGAGGGAGTCACACACTGTTAAACTTCAGTTATACATTTTTCATGATGTAGTCTAGAAAAAATTTGCCTTAGAAGTGTAACTGGGAGAAGTGAAAATACAGAGCTACGAGGAGACAGAGAGACTCAGGGAGGAGCTGAGCTGTTACTGAATTATAGAAAAGACAGGAACTTCTAAATTCAACAGAGTTCAATACACAAACCATCAACATTACCTCCATTCAACATGCTGTCACTGCAGCATTGTGTGTTTTCTCTGATGTTTCTATCCATTCTAACAGGTACATTATGTTAGACTATGAAGCTTAAAAAAATGAATCCTAAATACATCTGATTGTGAATAATTGTTTAATTCTTTTACCACATGAAATAACAGAGCTATCTCTTCATTTAGGAGCCAGCTGTGAAGATCTCACTCCAGTAGAGCAAGAAGAGAACAGTTTAGAAGGCAGCTCTGTTACTCTGTCCTACAAATACTCCAAACATGCTGGATATACGGATTGTTTCTTCTGGTATCGAAAATATCCAGGAAAACCACCAGAGTTCATCAACTTTTATTTGGGATCGCAAAATGAAACAATCTCTGGACTGTATGTTTCAGTAAATGACAATAAAACCAAAATGGTTCTTCAGATCTCTTCTGCTGCAGTGACAGACTCTGCTCTGTACTACTGTGCTGTGAGGCCCACAATGACAGCAAACCCACAGTCTCTGCACAAAAACACCAGTTGACACACTGACAAGCTGCTGGAAGACCATTTTCTGCACTGTTTTACTGAAGTTTGTACCTCCACTAGAGGGCGACATTATTAAGTAGGCGGTGCACTACTTCTGCACTGTGTTCAACCATTCAGTCAATAATAAGTGCTGCTGTGAAGAGAACAATTCTCAGATTGAATGTTGATCAACTAGTTTCTCCTGTTGATTTAAACATTGTTGCAGAGATGAAACATTGGCTGTGGATTACTCTTGCTGCTCTTTTCTTTGGTAAGATACAAAGAACAACATGTTTTTAGTATTTTCTAAAGATTTAAATAAACTGCAGTTCAGAGCTGAAATCTCTGAAACAGTTGAGCTCTTTCTGTCCAGAGTAACAATATACAGTTGACATTTTCCACTGTCTTTTCCTCTCAGTCTAATGGCTTCATTTTCTCTACTTTTTTCAGGAATAATAGCTGGAGACAAAATCTCTCCTGTAGGGAATGAAGTCAGTGAAAGAGAAGGAGAATCTGTCACACTTGAATGTGAATATGAGACAACGGATCGTAGTCCTTTACTTCACTGGTACAGACATCATTCACACCTTCAGGCACCTCAGTTTATACTCTGGAAAGGAGCAAGAGTAGCTAGTCGTAGTGAATATATCCCAGATAAGCAACGATATGAATCCAAAACAACAGAGAAAACAACTGAAATGACCATAAAGACACTAACCCTGGCAGACACAGGTCTCTACTACTGTGCTCTAGAAACACAGTGATACAAAGTGTAGAAGAGGCTGTACAAAAACCTGAACACAGATATCTGACTACTCTTCAAAGAGGAGGGAACTGGTATTCAAACCACAGCTTCATATCAGATGGATTCTGATTATTCCAGTTTTATCAGAGTCCCTGTGGTTACAGCTGCTAATGTAACACTTTGGGAGGATACACATGAGCAGCAAATCCACAGCAATAAAAAAACAAGTGTATGATGGTTCAAACACAAGACACCATGACAACAAAGAAATGGACACTGACTTACCTACTAAATCCTCTTCATACCATGTGGGCCATTAGCACACAATGAGCTCCTCCCATTGTTCATAATGTTGATCTGCATCCCAAATAGACTCGGAAACACTAATAAAACTGAAATCACTGGTTTTTTTATATCCCATAACATCATAATTCACAGAAGAACTCAGTAGAATCACATTTTTACCGCCAAAGATTTTACTAACTTAAGAATTTCATGAAAACAGAAGCTTCCCCAAATATCTCCACCATCTTTGAATTTGACCTCAAACAGCTGCAGAGGACCAAAAGATAATAAACTCAAACTTTACATTCTAGAAACATTATGAAAAGAGCATAAAACGTAACACATTGAAATCATAGACTGTTAATATTAATGGACAGAGCATGTGTGACATCAGCCATTGGTTTGTGCAGAGCTGCTCTGAGTCGTTGACTTTACAGTTACGGGCGCTGCCATCTTGGCTGCATTAAAAAACAGATGTGATGATTGGAAGATGAGAGGGTGGAGCTGGGGAGGAGCGAGGGTGGAGACTGACTGAAGCTGTGAACGCTGTATACACCCACCTGCATCGGCAACCTGGCCATAGCTGCTGCAAACAAAGTTCGAAGAAGAACATTGCTCATCTGCTGTCTGTTTGGCTTTAACAACTCCAAAGACATGTTACTTTACCTGTTTTTACTTTTCTCTCCCTTTATAGGTGAGTGTTAGAACAGAGATCAAAGTCTCATATAACCTGCTGTATTAACCAGATATTTCATAACTAGAGGTTTATCTGTGTAAGGTAATGATAACTGACGTGAATAATATTCATTTTGCAGCGCTGGGTTCCATGAACAGCATAAAGCCAGAAAGTACTGAAGAACATGTTGCACAGGGCAGAAACATCAACCTGACCTGTACATATGAGGGTGATATCTACAATATCCAGTGGTACCGACAATACCAGAGATCCAGACCAGAGTTCTTGATCTACATCACAGAGGAAGGATTGATTCATCCAACTGGTTCTGGTTTCTCAGCTTACATTGACAAGAAAAAGAAACGTGTTGATCTGCAGATCTCGTCTGCTGCAGTGTCTGACTCTGCTGTGTACTACTGTGCTCTGAGGCCCACAGTGACAGGAAACACCACAACTCTGTACAAAAACCTTTGGAGCAAAGACAACACAATACTCCACAATGTCCACTAGAGGGAGTCACACACTGTTAAACTTCAGGTAAATTACAAATTGTTGAGAGATCCTCAACAGATGATAAAGAGGAAGGACCAATGATGTGAAGGCCCAGATCCATCAGAGTATCAATGCTCTTCATCTCTCTCCTCCTCTCTCACTGCAGACATGAAACACTGGCTGACTAACATCCTGATTCTGACTCTCTGGCTAGGTAACTATTTAAACCTACTGATTGTTCTTTAATGAATCATATTGATGAATTCATCTTCACCTCTACATGTTCTCTTCTTACCCAGAGTGTAAAGGAGAAGACATAGTGATCCAGCCAACAGGAGATGTCATTACTACTGAAGGAGAGACGGTTACTCTTGGCTGTACATTTGAGACAACTGCAACAAGTCAGACTTTGTACTGGTACAAACACAAAGTCAATGATTATCCAAAGATGCTGCTGCAACGTTTCTCTGTAAAAACTGATAATTCTAAAGAGCAAGAGAGAATTGATGCAACAATCAAGGATAAGTCATTCCCTCTGAAGATCCAGAAGCTTCAGTTGTCTGACTCTGCTGTGTACTACTGTGCTCTGCAGCCCACAGTGACAGGAAACACCAAAACTCTGTACAAGAACCTTTGGAGCAAAGACAACACAATACTCCACAACATCCACCAGAGGGAGTCACACATAAACTACATATTGTGCATGATGTAGTCTAGAATCACTTTACCTTAGAAGTGTAACTGAGAGAAGTGAAAATCCAGAGCTACGAGGAGACAGAGAGACTCAGGGAGGAGCTGAGCTGTTACTGAACTATAGAAGAGAGAGGAACTTCTATATTCAACAGAGATCAGTACACAAACCATCAACATTACCTTTATTCAACATGCTGTCACTGCAGCATTGTATGTTTTCTGTGCTGTGTCTTTCCATTCTAACAGGTATGTTAGATTATCCAGCTTGAAAAAGTTTTATTCCAATAACATCTGAATGTAAATAATGTATTAAAGGTCGAATATGTAATATTTGTACTGTAATAAATCCAAAAATGACACCAATGCCTCATCAGATATTAAGGAAACATGTTAAACTGAAATACTATCTTTTCTGACAACAATGCTAATGTCAGTATTTTTTCTTTTTGAAATTTACATTCCGTGACGGAATTTATGTTTATGTTTTGGTCTGTGTGTTGTTATCAACTGCCCAGTTTGACAGCCAGGCCGGGTTGCCAGATATACCTGTAAAAACGTAAACCCAGCGCGCTACAGCTGTAACGGTAGTACAGCCATGAAAGCAACAAACAAACGAACAGGATCAACGGAGATAGATTCTACATGACATAAAAAAAAAGAAAACAGCATGTTTCTAACAGTTGCGTGACCAGAGACTTAACAACCCCCTGGTAAATATTGGAGATGTATTTGAAAGATGGAGACAGATTAGACCCCAAAAGGACGCAGAGTTGGCTTATTTTCTCCTGAACAGGTAAGCATTAGCTTCAGGCTAATTTATCACATCTACTAGGGACGGGCATTTTTTGTCATTTCAACATTTGTGTACTAACATTGAATTATATAGCTAGAGTACCCGAGTTGGTTACTCGCAAAAACAATTGAGACATAGCCAGTAAAGTGATCCTGACTGGTCCTGGCTAATGTCGCCATGCTAACCCTGCTAACTGTTAACGTTACCGGGAGGACCAGGAAAGCAGCCCATGGCTGTTTACAGCGTGTAGCCTCGTCAGCGGCTGGAGCCGACAACGGTGAGTTATTTTAAACCACGAGAGGGGGGCTGTAAATCGGGAAGAGAGGACTGTGAGTTTGCAGTGTGTTTAGCGATTGTTGCCGTAATTCTAAGCCAATGAAGTGTCTTCCGTCGGCAAGGTAGTGGTATTTTTAGCATTTCGTATTGTAATTCTAAGCTGAGGAAGTGTGCCTGACTGGCGTGTGGAGTGGACAGTGAGGTTGTTGTGTTTGTAGCGGTTCATACTGTAATTTTAAGCCGAAAAAGTGTGTCTGTCAGTTGGTTACAGAGCTCAGTGTGAGCACGGGCTTTTATGACTGTCAATATAGCCAGCATCTACCGTTAGCTACTCCGCTGTGCTGTGCAGTAATGTCTGGCTATGTGAGAAAAGCGTCTAGCAACATTATTGTGAATGCTATGGTCTCAGCCTGGCAACCCCCGTGAACTTTGAGTCTGGGCAAGAGGGGGCGGGGGAAACGACTCTCCAGTATTTTGAATTGGTAGTGCAGTAATTATTTTAACCGCTAGCTGCCAGTATTACATACAATATTACATATTGCACCTTTAAGTCCAACAGAGTTATCTATTCCAATAGGAGTCAGCTCTGAAGAACTCACTCCAGTCGAGACAGAAAAGAACATTTTCCAAGGCAGCTCTGTTACTCTGTTCTACAGATACTCCAAAGAAGCAACTGGTGCTGATTATTTCTTATGGTATAGACAATATCCAGGAAAACCACCAGCATTTCTCATCTCTCAATTTGGAACGCAAAATGCTGCAAACTCTTGACTGTCTGCCTCAGTGAGTGAGGGTAAAACCAAAAGAGATCTGCAGATCTCTTCTGCTGAAGTGTCTGACTCTGCTGTGTACTACTGTGCTGTGAGGCCCACAGTGACAGGAAAGACCAAAACTCTGTACAAAAACCTTTGGAGAAACGACAATACTCCACAACATCGACCAGAGGGAGTCACACACTGTTAAACCTCAAGACAATGACAAATTGTTGAGATATCTTCAATAGATGATAATGAGGAAGAACCAATGATGTGAAGGCCCAGATCCATCAGAGTATCAATGCTCTTCCTCTCTCTCCTCCCCTCTCACTGCAGACATGAAATACTGGCTGACTAACATCCTTTTTCTGACTCTCTGGCTAGGTAACTATTTAAACTACCGATTGTTCTCCTTTAATCAATCATATTTATTAATTCATCTCCTCCTCTGCATGTTCTCTTCTTCCCCAGAGTGTACAGGAGAAGACACAGTGAACCAGCCAACAGGAGATGTCATTACTACTGAAGGAGAGACAGTTACTCTTGGCTGTACATTTGAGACAACTTATTCAACCCCCACTTTGTTCTGGTACAAACAAGAAGTCAATGATTTCCCAAAGTACATGCTGAAGTGTTTCTCAAAAACAGCAGAGAATGCTCCAGAGTTCCAGAAAGAAAGATTTGATGCTACAATCAACAAGACATCAGTTCCTCTGAAGATCCAGAAGCTTCAGCTGTCTGACTCTGCTGTGTACTACTGTGCTCTGAGGCCCACAGTGACAGGAAACACCAAAACTCTGTACAAAAACCTTTGGAGCAGAGACAACACAATACTCCACAATGTCCACCAGAGAGAGTCACACACTGTTAAACTTCAGTGTATTTTATGAGACAGTCTGGATTCGTTTCACTCATGAAACACAGTTCTGATGAAGTCTTGAAGAAATGAAACTAATTCAACATCTGAGTCTCCTCCTACTGACTGCAGAGGTGGATCATCACAGAGAACTGTTTGATTCCAGCTGTGAACATCAGACCAAACAACTCACAAAACTTATTCATCCTGAACATTCAAAAACAGCATTTCACCTCTGCAGACATGGAAACACTCACTGCAATTCTGTTCTGCTTCACTCTCATAGGTATGTATGTTTTTTG
>JABUOV010000769.1:0-2500 GCA_025617405.1 Perca schrenkii
ACAAGACCATATAGACTGATACAGGCATCAAAAGTAAATGCTGTAAGTTTCTTATCAAATGAAATGTAAGTTTAAGGATATAAAATAAAGCTAAAACAAATGGCAGAGTCAGGTTAGCAGAAATCGCGATCAACATTCGACTAATTGCACAGCCCTTAACCCTGACTTCTCTTTTTCTCTTTCTTTTACGATCTTTTCCCAGCACACACACACAAACCCATACATACACACACACACACACACACGCACACACATATATACAGAGACACACAGACACACACACACAGACACACACACACACACACACATATATACAGAGACACACACACAGACACACACACACAGACACACACACACATATATATATACACAGACACACACACAAACATACACACATATACAGAGACACAAACATATATACGGGGACACACACACACACACACACACACACATATATACAGACACACACACTAGAGAGACACACACACACACATACAGAGACAGACACACACACATACACACACACAGACACACACACAAACACACTGAGACACACACACACATACAGAGACAGACACACACACACACAAACAAAAAACACACATATACACACATACAGAGACACACACATATACACACACACACACACATATATACAGACACACACACATAGAGAGACACACACACACATAGAGACTAGGGGTGGGGGGAAAAAATCGATACAGAATAGTATCGCAATATTTTTCGTGGCAATACTGTATCGATACACAGACTCCAAGTATCGATCTTATATGATATATGTGTTGGTCAGTCCGTCTGCTTGACAATCACATTTTGCAGCAATAACATTGCAGTGAGATGACCAAACAGAGAAATTTATCTTTTTAGATAAAACAGATGTTGACAAAATTGTCCTTTTCGGGACATCATTTGAAATTGGGGAAAATCTGAAGTTGGAAAAAAGGTAATACATTGCAATACATCGCAGAATATTGCAATATGTTTAAAATCGCAATAATATCGTATCGTGACTTAAAGTGATGGTTCGGAGTAATGTCACCCTAGGGTCCTTTGCACCATGACCTCGAGCCAAACACTCCCCCAGAAGCTTTTTTCACCTGGGTCTAACATTGGGAGAGTTGGCGTAGAGTAGCGTTAGCAGCTGAATAGCTTAGCGCAGGGGCTAATGGATCCGAAGTGTCTCTTAACATTACCCCACAAATAATGCCCGAAATAATACCAAACGTCTACAGTAGTACATATAGGTTATACACTCATAAAACGATGGATTGGAAAGTTTGTAAGTGCACCAGAAGTTTATAAAACTTGCCTGCTGGCTTCTGCTCTCTGCTGTTGTTGTTGCTGCTGCTGCTGCCGGCAGTAAGACGAGTGCTTAGGGACCGAAAAGAGACGCAACAAAAATATTTTTTTATTTAACTTATTTTTTTAAGTAAGTGCTGTAGTATAACTAGCAGGAGACAAGTTATAATTGAGGTAAGTTTGGATACATTACCTTATTTAATCATTAAATTATTAAATATTTTTGTTGCATCTCTTTTCGGTGTAGTAATTTGTAGACGGCCCCTAAGCACTCTTACCGCCCGGTAGTAACAGCAGCAGCAGCAACAACAGCAGAGAGCAGAAGCCAGCAGGCAAGTGTTTATAAACTTCTGGTGTACTTACAAACTTTCCAATCCATCGTTTTATGAGTGTATAACCTATTTGTACTAGTGTAAAAGTTTGGTATCATTTTGGGCATTATTAGTGGGGTAATGTTAAGAGACACTTCGGATCCATTAGCCCCTGCGCTAAGCTATTCAGCTGATAAAGCTACTCTACGCTAACTCTCCCAATGTTCGACCCTGGTGAAAAAAAGCTTCTGGGGGGGTGTTTGGCTCGAGGTCATGGTGCAAAGGACCCTAGGGTGAAAATTACTCCGGACCATCACTATAAGTATCGGGATGATATCGTATTGTGAGGCCTCTGGTGATTCCCACCCCTAATAGAGACACACATACAGAGACAGACACATACACACACACATACAGAGACACACACAAACACATACACATACAGAGACACACGTACAGAGACAGACAGACACCCACACACACACAGACACAGACACACACAAACACACACACATTGTTTTTTGATCATTAGCAGAAATGGTGATCAAAATTGTAATTTCACAGCCCCTAACCCTGGCTTTTCTTTTTCTCTTTCTTTTGCGATCTTTTCCCAGCGTTCATCTCGAACCTGACCATCAGCAGGCAGCACTTCCCGAACGACGAGGACCAGAGCGGAGCCGCCAAAGCTCTGACGCGGCTGCTGGACACCTACCGGCTGGACACCGACATGTTCTCCTCCGGAGAGCTGCCAGGTCAGCAGACAGCAGGGACAAGTCACCTAGATCAGGGAATGAGTTCACAATAAAAGCTGGAGACAGACAGAGAAAAAGACACACACACACACACACACACACACACATACTCACATA
>JABUOV010000769.1:7500-14146 GCA_025617405.1 Perca schrenkii
TGATCAATAATTACTAATGTTAACTAGCATGTTAGTGATCAATAATTACTAATGTTAACTAGCATGTTAGTGATCAGTAATTACTAATGTTAACTAGCATGTTAGTGATCAGTAATTACTAATGTTAACTAGCATGTTAGTGATCAGTAATTACTAATGTTAACTAGCATGTTAGTGATCAGTAATTACTAATGTTAACTAGCATGTTAGTGATCAGTAATTACTAATGTTAACTAGCATGTTAGTGATCAGTAATTACTAATGTTAACTAGCATGTTAGTGATCAGTAATTACTAATGTTAACTAGCATGTTAGTGATCAGTAATTACTAATGTTAACTAGCATGTTAGTGATCAATAATTACTAATGTTAACTAGCATGTTAGTGATCAGTAATTACTAATGTTAACTAGCATGTTAGTGATCAGTAATTACTAATGTTAACTAGCATGTTAGTGATCAGTAATTACTAATGTTAACTAGCATGTTAGTGATCAGTAATTACTAATGTTAACTAGCATGTTAGTGATCAGTAATTACTAATGTTAACTAGCATGTTAGTGATCAGTAATTACTAATGTTAACTAGCATGTTAGTGATCAGTAATTACTAATGTTAACTAGCATGTTAGTGATCAGTAATTACTAATGTTAACTAGCATGTTAGTGATCAATAATTACTAATGTTAACTAGCATGTTAGTGATCAGTAATTACTAATGTTAACTAGCATGTTAGTGATCAGTAATTACTAATGTTAACTAGCATGTTAGTGATCAATAATTACTAATGTTAACTAGCATGTTAGTGATCAGTAATTACTAATGTTAACTAGCATGTTAGTGATCAATAATTACTAACTAGCATGTTAGGTAAGGGATAATGTAGAGCGAGGCGGTTGTTATAGCGAATACAACCCCGACAGGGTGATCAGGTCTTGTATCAGCCTGAAGGGGTTGTATTCGCTATAACAACCGCATCGCTCTACATTATCCCGCTTATTACATGGCTACTTACCAAATAAATCAATAATTTGACTAATAACTTGACAAAATATTGATTTAAATGGGAGTTTATTGATTTAAAGACGATTGTATTGCTTCCACTAGAGAAAATAGACCGTTCCGTCTCTACGGTTGGAATCCTGCGTCCATAGCAACGTAAAAACTCTGTAGCTTTTTCATTGACATATAGGTTAGCTTTTTAATGCAATCCTTCGTCAATTACTCAACACCAGCTGCCGTATATTTTATGAGGTGCTGCCGTGGTGGACCAATGACCCAGCTGCTGTTTTAATCACTGCAGGAATTGACACAACATTAGCTGAAGCGTTGTAGTGAGCTAGCGGGCTATCGGCTGCTATAATTTACATTAAACTGAACATTTCCGTTGACGGTGAAGTGAGACACGGTGAATGGCTTCTTTGGGAATATTTATGTGGACGTTTATGTCCTCATTCATCTCGTTTCCTTTTTGCAGAGCCGCTGCATGTTGACACACCTGTAAGTTAACGTTAAACAAGTTGCAATGTAAGCTAACTAATTAGCGTTGTTGTCCCTACGGCTGTTACTGCGTAGCTAGCGATCAGAGACGGTTTAGAAAGATGCTAGCGATAGACGCTCATCAGATCTGCTGTCATTGCTTGGAGGACAGAAGTTGCTCCACGTTTCCCCACTTTTTGCCACAGCTGATAGGCGAAATTATCCGGACTTCTTTCAGCGGATTGATTGATAGCTGTCCTCCAGAGTGAACAGAACTGCGTCCATGGCAACGCTCTGCTTTTGCATGGCAACGGTGTGTTATCCTTAGCAGCGGTCTGTTATCAAGAAAATAACAGACCGCATTCTACATTAGAATTCAAGTAAGCCATGTAATAATGATCAGTAATTACTAATGTTAACTAGCATGTTAGTGATCAGTAATTACTAATGTTAACTAGCATGTTAGTGATCAGTAATTAGCCTGTGTCTATGTTATCTCCTTACATATACCTACACTCTCCGTCTCTGTAAGATTGGGAATGATTGAGATTTCTCTCGGCACAGCTACCAGAAGACTTCACACTTTCAGACAGGTTGCTCACGTCACATCTACGTCTTCAAGCTCAGTTGGAGGCTGCTCAGTAACGCTCAGCCAGCACCGGGAAAGAGACTTCTGATATCCTTCACTGGTCTCGTACAGAGCAATGAGGTCTATTGGTCCATTATATGCTGTCTATGGTATAACCTTGCAGTAGCCCTTGTTCAAAATCCAACATGGCTGCCCCCCCTGTATCAACAGCTGTGAAAGCTGCAGTAACATAAAGTTATGAGCACTTCTGTCTCATTTGTGTCTCACTAAATCAGTCGTTCACACAGACATGTCCAACTTCTATCTGTGGACATGTTGTTACGCTGTTTGCATGCACACAAAAAAACAGCCTAATGCATTGTTATCAACTGGTAATGCTAACAATAGCTAACCGGGCTAGAGCTAACGAAAACAATGAAAATCCGACTTTTAAATAGAACGCATTCAACCCGGGTATGACGTCATTCAACCCGGGTATGACGTCATTCAACTCGGGTATGACGTCATTCAACTCGGGTATGACGTCATTCAACCCGGGACTGACGTCATTCAACTCGGGTGTGACGTCATTCAACTCGGGTATGACGTCATTCAACTCGGGTATGACGTCATTCAACCCGGGAGTGACGTCATTCAACTCGGGTGTGACGTCATTCAACCCGGGTGTGACGTCATTCAACCCGGGTGTGACGTCATTCAACCCGGGTGTGACGTCATTCAACTCGGGTGTGACGTCATTCAACACCATTCAACTCGGGTGTGACGTCATTCAACTCGGGTGTGACGTCATTCAACTCGGGTGTGACGTCATTCAACTCGGGTGTGACGTCATTCAACTCGGGTGTGACGTCATTCAACTTCGGGTTTGACGTCATTCAACTCGGGTGTGACGTCATTCAACTTCGGGTGTGACGTCATTCAACTCGGGTGTGACGTCATTCAACTTCCGGGTGTGGCGTCATTCAACTTCGGGTGTGACGTCATTCAACTCGGGTGTGACGTCATTCAACTCGGGTGTGGCGTCATTCAACTCGGGTGTGGCGTCATTCAACTTCGGGTATGACGTCATTCAACCCGGGTATGACGTCATTCAACTCGGGTGTGACGTCATTCAACTCGGGTTTGACGTCATTCAACTCGGGTGTGACGTCATTCAACTCGGGTGTGACGTCATTCAACTCGGGTGTGACGTCATTCAACTCGGGTGTGACGTCATTCAACTCGGGTTTGACGTCATTCAACTCGGGTGTGACGTCATTCAACTCGGGTGTGACGTCATTCAACTCGGGTTTGACGTCATTCAACTCGGGTTTGACGTCATTCAACTCGGGTTTGGCGTCATTCAACTCCGGGTGTGACGTCATTCAACTCGGGTCTGGCGTCATTCAACTCGGGTCTGGCGTCATTCAACTTTCGGGTGTGGCGTCATTCAACTCGGGTGTGACGTCATTCAACTCGGGTGTGGCGTCATTCAACTCGGGTTTGGCGTCATTCAACTAGGGTGTGACGTCATTCAACTCGGGTGTGGCGTCATTCAACTTCGGGTGTGCCGTCATTCAACTCGGGTTTGACGTCATTCAACTCGGGTGTGACGTCATTCAACTCGGGTGTGACGTCATTCAACTCGGGTTTGACGTCATTCAACTCGGGTTTGACGTCATTCAACTCGGGTTTGACGTCATTCAACTCGGGTGTGACGTCATTCAACTCGGGTATGACGTCATTCAACTCGGGTTTGACGTCATTCAACTAGGGTATGACGTCATTCCCAGTTCCGGCTTCCCAGCATGGAGGTAAATAGAACGCGGCATAAGGCCGGGACAGGAGGCCTAGATGTTTTATTTATATATATTTTAGAAAATGAGATTTGTCCCACTCAAAAAATAAGATTGTTTTTGGGAAATTAAGATTAAGATAAGATTTAAAAAAAACGTTTGTTTTTTTCCAGTGTTTTCAGAGGTTTACTAACTTTGTATGAGATGTTCTATTTTTTAGCTGAAGCTACACACATTATTTGTGTCTGTGTGTGTGTGTGTGTGTGTGTGTGTGTGTGTCTGTCTGTCTCTGTGTGAGTGTGTGTGTCTGTTTCTTTGTGTGTGTGTGTGTGTGTGTGTGTGTGTGTGTGCATATGTGTGTGTCTGTCTGTCTGTGTGTGTGTGTGTGTCTGTCTCTGTCTGTGTATGTGTGTGTGTGTGTGTGTGTCTGTCTGTCGGTCTGTGTGTGTGTGTATGTGTGTCTCTGTGTGTGTGTGTGTCTGTGTGTGTGTTTGTGTGTATGTCTCTGTCTGTCTGTGTGTGTCTGTGTGTCTGTGTGTGTGTGTGTGTGTGTGTGTGTGTGTGTGTGTGTGTGTCTCTTTCTCTGTCTGTGTGTGTGTGTGTCTGTGTGTGTGTGTGTTTGTGTGTATGTCTCTGTCTGTCTGTGTGTGTGTGTGTGTGTGTGTGTGTGTGTGTGTGTGTGTGTGTGTCTCTTTCTCTGTCTGTGTGTGTGTGTGTGTGTGTGTGTGTGTGTGTGTGTGTGTGTGTCTTTCTCTGTCTGTGTGTGTGTGTGTGTGTGTCTTTCTCTGTCTGTGTGTGTGTGTGTGTCTGTCTCATCTGTCTGTGTGTGTGTGTGTGTGTCTTTCTCTGTCTGTGTGTGTGTGTGTGTGTCTTTCTCTGTCTGTGTGTGTGTGTGTGTGTGTGTCTCTTTCTCTGTCTGTGTGTGTGTGTGTGTGTGTGTGTGTGTCTTTCTCTGTCTGTGTGTGTGTGTGTGTGTCTCTCTCATCTGTCTGTATTATTGACCACAGCCCCGGCTTGTTTTTCCTGTCAGACTCTTCGCAGGCAGAGCCGCCTCTTCTGCCGTTACTACGACAACAACCGCCACCCGATGTACGTGATTGGTCCGGTGAAGCAAGAGGGACGAGTGGGACCGCCCCTCATCCTCCGATACCACGACATCGTCTCGGACGCCGAGATAGAGCGGGTGAAAGAGCTGGCCAAACCCAGGGTGAGTCCACGTAGAAGCTCGCTCTCTGGACGGAGGATGAAAGCTGCCAAATTAAAATGTATAGGCCATATTTATATATAATATAGATATTACTTTTTTGTATATGTATTACTTCTATTTATTTATTTATATATATATATATATATATATATATATATATATATATATATATATATATATATATATATATATATGTATGTATGTATGTATGTATGTATGTATGTATGTATGTATATATATATATATATATATATATATATATATATACTATATATATATATATATGTATGTATATGTATATATATATATGTATATATATATATATATATATATATATATATATATATATATAGTATATATATATATATACTATATATATATACTATATATATATATATATATATATATATATACATATATATATATACATATACATACATATATATATATATAGTATATATATATATATATATATATATAGTAGTATATATATAGTATATATATATACTATATATATACTATATATATAGTATATATATATATATATATATATGTATGTATGTATATATATGTATGTATATATATATATATATATATATGTATGTATATATATGTATGTATATATATATATATATATATATATATATATATAGTATATATAGTGTAGTATATAACTTTTTTGTTGTTGTTGAGGAAAAGACCCCTAAACCCTCAGCCAAATATGTGCACCTAAGTCTTCCTCAACCCTAGAGTAAGGGGAAGACCCTGAACACTATATAGGGAACAGTGAGGGAGACCCTGAACACTATATAGGGAACAGTGAGGGAGACCCTGAACACTATATAGGGAACAGTGAGGGAGACCCTGAACACTATATAGTGAACAGTGAGGGAGAACCCTGAACACTATATAGGGAACAGTGAGGGAGAACCCTGGACACTATATAGGGAACAGTGAGGGAGAACCCTGAACACTATATAGGGAACAGTGAGGGAGAACCCTGAACACTATATAGGGAACAGTGAGGGAGAACCCTGAACACTATATAGGGAACAGTGAGGGAGACCCTGAACACTATATAGGGAACAGTGAGGGAGACCCTGAACACTATATAGGGAACAGTGAGGGAGAACCCTGGACACTATATAGGGAACAGTGAGGGAGACCCTGAACACTATATAGGGAACAGTGAGGGAGACCCTGAACACTATATAGGGAACAGTGAGGGAGAACCCTGGACACTATATAGGGAACAGTGAGGGAGAACCCTGAACACTATATAGGGAACAGTGAGGGAGAACCCTGTGAGGGAGAACCCTGAACACTATATAGGGAACAGTGAGGGAGACCCTGAACACTATATAGGGAACAGTGAGGGAGACCCCTGAACACTATATAGGGAACAGTGAGGGAGACCCCTGAACACTATATAGGGAACACTATATATGGAACAGTGAGGGAGAACCCTGAACACTTAATAGGGAACAGTGAGGGAGAACCCTGTGAGGGACAACCCTGAACACTATATAGGGAACAGTGAGGGAGACCCCTGAACACTATATAGGGAACAGTGAAGGAGAACCCTGAACACTATATA
>JABUOV010000770.1:0-14063 GCA_025617405.1 Perca schrenkii
GGAACTCACCACCTCCCGCTGCCGCCGGAGCTCAGATTGCAGGTCCAAGGCGCCATATATATCATAAAACACGTTCTCACCTGTGAACTTTTTATCCCTTGCTGTTTGTTTTTTGTCATTTCTTTTGTTCCAACATCCATAAACCGTTTGGCATCTTTTAGTGCTAATCCTGCGCCACTCCACTGAACTCTACCTATCGATCTGCGCTCGATTGCTCTTCCTTCATCCTCCAAGTACCCGGATGTCTGTCTCAGTAACTTGAAATTGAATTTGCTGATCTGAATCTGAATAGTGAGAACTGAATGTGAGGATATATAGAGAGTTGAATTTTCAGTGAAGATCAAATTTTATTGGAATTCAGTTACAAATTATACTATTCAGATTCAGTTTTTCAATGCAATGATTCAAATTAAACAATACAATTTCAAATTGTGTGATTCAAATTAAGTTTTTCAATGCAATTATTCAAGTTTAGCAATTCAAATTCAAATATAAATGATTCAAATTCAGTTTCTGGTGGCACATATTTCAGCCCATACCCGACACAGCGTTTGTTCCTGGGGAGATGGATCCGTGCGTCCCGCCTCCTGTGCGCCATGGATGTCTGAGCCTCAGCAACTAAAGACTCACAGACACTATAGACACATTTTCCGTGCCGATCTTTTTGTTGCCAGTAAGATATTTCATCTATGGGGAATACAGAGGATGACTGAAAGTATTTTCTAAGTGGATTTATCATTTATTTCCCGTCCTCACGTTTAACAGAGATTACGTAACCTGCAAATTAAACAGTAGATAGTGTGAATGATGTGAAACATTTTCCACATAATATGATCAAACTTTTATGGAATATCAGCGGATATAATTATGTTTTTTCAGAGACAACGTCACAAACGTATGCCAGTAACTGTAGTGGAAACTTTATTTTGTAATGTTTTTCGTCACTTTTCAGTTAGAATTCGCCACGTTACAGAGCCAGAAAAGACTTTGCGGACGGCCCGCACATTCTCACGTCAAGTTCATTTTTTATACATCACAAAGTGTCCGTGAAAACCAGCGTACGCAAGCTTTTCGTGCGTACGCAACGTTTATACATGAGGCCCCTGGAGAGTGACTGTGGCAAAGACACTTCAGATACAGTATTAGGGGACCTCTAAGGTCTATATAAAAGAGACTTCAGATACAGTATTAGGGGACCACTAAGGTCTATATAAAAGAGACTTCAGATACAGTATTAGGGGACCACTAAGGTCTATATAAAAGAGACTTCAGATACAGTATTAGGGGACCACTAAGGTCTATATAAAAGAGACTTCAGATACAGTATTAGGGGACCACTAAGGTCTATATAAAAGAGACTTCAGATACAGTATTAGGGGACCTCTAAGGTCTATATAAAAGAGACTTCAGATACAGTATTAGGGGACCACTAAGGTCTATATAAAAGAGACTTCAGATACAGTATTAGGGGACCACTAAGGTCTATATAAAAGAGACTTCAGATACAGTATTAGGGGACCACTAAGGTCTATATAAAAGAGACTTCAGATACAGTATTAGGGGACCATTAAGGTCTATATAAAAGAGACTTCAGATACAGTATTAGGGGACCACTAAGGTCTATATAAAAGAGACTTCAGATACAGTATTAGGGGACCTCTAAGGTCTATATAAAAGAGACTTCAGATACAGTATTAGGGGACCTCTAAGGCCTATATAAAAGAGACTTCAGATACAGTATTAGGGACCACTAAGGTCTATATAAAAGAGACTTCAGATACAGTATTAGGGGACCACTAAGGTCTATATAAAAGAGACTTCAGATACAGTATTAGGGGACCTCTAAGGTCTATATAAAAGAGACTTCAGATACAGTATTAGGGGACCACTAAGGTCTATATAAAAGAGACTTCAGATACAGTATTAGGGGACCACTAAGGTCTATATAAAAGAGACTTCAGATACAGTATTAGGGGACCACTAAGGTCTATATAAAAGAGACTTCAGATACAGTATTAGGGGACCACTAAGGTCTATATAAAAGAGACTTCAGATACAGTTATAGGGGACCACTAAGGTCTATATAAAAGAGACTTCAGATACAGTATTAGAGGACCACTAAGGTCTATATAAAAGAGACTTCAGATACAGTATTAGGGGACCACTCAGGTCTATATAAAAGAGACTTCAGATACAGTATTAGGGGACCACTAAGGTCTATATAAAAGCATCCATAGAGCACCATGTCATGGCACAAATTATTGGCCAATCAGTATTTTGCCTGTAGTTTTGTTGTTTCTAAAATAGCCTAAAATGAGTGGCTAAATTACTGATTCAACATCTCAATTAAAGGAATATTTCACTCCACCCTATGCAATTTGGGTTCAGGGTCCATCACTTAACAGAAACAGCCAACTGTTTTTGGAAAAGGTTAAAGGATACCTGCTGTCTTCCTGGACTTGAAGCAAACTTTTAATCACAAAGTTCTTTTATCTAAATTAACATATTTTAATTTCTCTGAGTAAGCTCTCAACTGGATACAATCATACCTGTCCAGTAGAAAGCAATGTGTTCATATTAATGACTCAAAGTCCCCACTCTGTGAATCTCCAGTAAGGGTCCCACAAGGATCAATACTTGGTCCAATCCTGTTTACACTGTATATAAATGATCTGCTAGGGGCATGTAAAAATGTTGATGTCCAGATGTATGCAGATAATGCTGTAATCTTTACACATGCTAAGAACTACCAAGAGATAGCATCCACACTTACATCTGCAATGGCTCACATTGATGACCGGCTCACTAAGTCATGTCTCTACCTAAACACCCAAAAATATGTTTGTATGGCGTTTACCAAACAAACCATGAAGGTGTCACATTCTAATGTGTTCCTTAGAGGACACAAGTTTGATATTGTTAATTAATTCAAGTATCTAGGAGACATATATGACATTCAAAAATCATTTAAAAAAGGTGGCAAAGTTAAATTCAATCTGCAGAATTTTAAACAAGTTAGGCCATTTCTTGACACCAAAGCTGCCAAGTTGTTCTTATATACCATGCTCTTTTCACATATTGAGTATTGTTTTACTAACTGGTCATTAATTAGTATAACTACTCTTAAAGGTATTGAATCTCTATTTAAAAAAGCAATAAAAACGTTAAAAAAAGGCATTTTCATTTTACCGTTGTGATATCTTAGAGACATACATTTTTAAGCTCCCTCCGCTGCATGGCTTTTTCCAAAGACTTAAAAGCGGAGGTAGTACACGGGCCCCTGTAAAAGGGGACTGTGTGATAACATTTAGACACACCACTTTTGGACAAAACATATTCTCAATAGGAGGTAAACTCTGGAATAGCTTGCCCCTCCCAATAAGAGAGTGTCCTACATTCAACACCTTTAAAACTCACTTAAAACAGAGATGCACTCACTTTTAACTATCTCACATTTCATCACCCATGCACTTTCACTGTTATAATGAGTGCAGTATAGACATGGATGAATCATTTCTTTGTCATCATATATTTTTGTATATATGTGTTTGTTTGTTTTGTCAATGTATATGTCACCATTATTTGTATCTTTTAATGTACAGTGAATGAGTGCTGTATGACTGCTGGCTGTCTCTATGGTAGTACTATGTCACCTGCCTAGGCACTGCAGATGGAAAGTAGTTATTTTTGACTAATTCTGGCATATTGCATGGTGTGTGGCATACATGGTGTGTTTATACAACAATGTTCATAATTATACATGGTCCCTATCAAATACACCACTAAAGTAAAAAATAAAATAAATGCTACTATCGATACAGAACGGGTCACTGTGGCAAACGTTCACAGAAACATAACGATCAAACTTTAGTTCTGCAAAGCTGTGAGAAAATGGAGGAAAAATGTATTTTAGTGGTGTCCACGTTCCCGGTCCTGTACAATCTAACCTTAGATTTTATTGTTGACAGGACGTTTAGTCATAATATTTCATATTTCATCATTCATACGTATATCTATAGGTCTATCCACAAAGTAAACAGAGTGGTTGCAGGGTGCTTGAAGGTAGCACCAGAGATTTTATTGTTTACTGTTGCCAAGCAACCAGGAGTAGGCTAGGCACGCCCAGGAACGCCCATCAAGCCAGTGTGTGTCACTGTCTTTTGTAGCTAATGTGACTGTGGGGTTACTGATGACTGTTCAATCAATCAATCAAAACTTTATTTATAGAGCACTTTTCATACATGTAAAATGTAGCACAAAGTGCTTTACAATTAAAAACAATTGACCCCCCATCACATAAATACATCCCCAGACGCCCACAGACACACACCCACCGACAACATCCACAGACACTGTCTCATACACACAATAAAACTAACATGTCACTGGGCACGGAAAAGCTGAATTAAACAGGTGGGTCTTGAGCCTGCTCTTAAAAATCTGAACGTTGTCTGCAGCCCTGAGGTCCGACGGCAGACTGTTCCACAGACGGGGGCCGTAGTACTGAAACGACGCTTCTCCGTGAGTGTGTGTCCTGACCTTGGGAATAGTCAAAAGGCCAGTGCCAGAGGACCTCAGGGTTCGCGAAGGCTCATATGGTAAAAGCAGTTCAGAAAGATAAGAAGGCCCAACACCATTAAGACATTTAAAAACTAACAAAAGCACCTTAAAATCGATCCTGAAACACACAGGGAGCCAATGCAATGATCTTAAAACCGGTGTGATATGTGCCCGCCTTCTAGTCCTCGTCAGCACACGAGCGGCTGAGTTCTCATCTGTTGTCTCTGCAGACTGTGTGACTTGATGGGTAACTCCACTTCTCTTCACATCTGGAAGATTTTGTTGCAATGTGTGCTGAAGCTGACATACCGATTGAGAAAATGAAGAGGATAAGTCAGTTTCTTGTTAAACATTGCAAGCAGGGAGGCTCACTCCCAGAAAAACGCCAGTTTCTGGTTTTGTAGATGGAAAATACATTGTTCTGCTTACCTGCAGGGGTCACTGAATATGATGGGTTAAAACTGTACTTTATGGCTGTAATGGGTCATTGTGTTGGCTTTCTGTCAGGCACATATCATTGTTTCAACGTTTCTGTCTCCCTGCAGCATGGCTGCATTTAATCTTTAATTTAATATTCATCAAACCTACCTTGTAACTGTTACCTTCATGTAGCTGTTCTTTTTGGCCAGAGATTTGTTGAAGGTTTGGCTGAATTTTGGAGAATTTTGAATGTGCTTTGCAGAATATATTAACAGTTTAAATAAAAAAGCGGAATTGTGAGTTTGTGTCACTGCGTTTTTAAAAGGTCAATACTGCTTAGAAGTGAAAAGAAAACAAGCAAATCTGAAAAAAAGGAAATTGAAAAACTGAATGAAACGGATTTCATAGGGCCCTACTGACGTTAACTTGACAGGTTTGTTTGAGGTGTTTTTCTTACCTAGGATTGTGTGAGCTAGGATTTAGTTTGACTCAGGTGTTTGAGAGAGCTAAGAACCAGTTAGAGTTAAGGTTGCTTTATATTTTACTCTGATTCTGTCAATTGATTGATTGATTGATTGATTGATTGATTGATTGATTGATTTCTGGATCAAGACAATAAAACAGTAATCCAAAGGATAACATGCTAAAGTAAAATACTTATTTCCAGCACGGTCCTTGGTGTTACACACGTGAAACAATATACAAGAAGCAAACAAACCAGACTAAAAGGACATACAATATGAGGAGGGGGGTAAAATAAAAAAAATTAAACATCACGTAAAAACAAACTAAATAAAAAACAAAAATGCTGTAAAAACTCACCAATTTATCAATAAATATTTACCTTGTTCCATAAAAGTTGCTTGACCTGTGTTTTAAAAATCCTTCGTGATGATAGGAGTTTTGTAGCATTAGGAAAATTATTCCATGCCATGATACCAGTGTAAAAGAAATCATTTTTAGTTGCATTAGTAGCTCTAAGAACTATGCAAGAGCAGATGCTGGCCCTAGTATTATGACTATGCTGCGTGTGGACCATGGTTACAATAGAGCATAAATATTTGGGGGCATGAACATTAACAATATTGAACATATGGTTCAGCTTAAGTTGTTCTACTCTTAGATGAACAGGTAGTAGACCAGCTCTTGTCAAGGTCTGTGTATGAATTATTGACAACAATATAAACTTGTATTCAACTTACTTACAGGACAACTCAGTCATTTAGTAAACTGGGGAGCTGTCTCCAAACCCTGTGATTCTAAGAAGAGTTTACGTCCTAAAAGCTGAAGTCAGCAGAGTTTTTAAATGAGAAATGAGCTGTGTTGTAAACAAGTGTTTCTGCGTTCCTTATCGCGTACTTTTTTTTTTACTTTCAGTACAAACTGCAGCTGCTCTTATAAAGTACGTACTGTTGCCTGCAGTACAGTCTGCAGACAGTCGGGACATAAAAATCTGAGATAACATCGCAGCTTGAACTTTGAGCCTCTTGCTCAGATATGCTGCACAGAGGATTGTGGGTCAGAAAAGCACGCTGGCTTGTATACTGCAAAATGCAACCGGGTGCATCAGGACACATTTTTTGGCATTCTGCATTTGTCATCATATGTATTGGGATATGCTATATCTTTCCCTGTCATACTAATGGTAGTATGGGCATTGCAACGCAGCCAGTATGTCTCTTAAAGCGCTCCTCTTACAGGAATGAACAAAGCTTGATAACTCCTCCCTCCTCTTCCTCCTCTCAAACACAGCCAGCTCCACTCTGTGATCATATTTCCTTGTTCCCTCCCCTTCAGAGCTGCAGTTTGCAGAGGGGTGTAACCAACATGCTGGGGGAAGTACAACAGCGTATCACATGCTGTTATTACATCAGAGCTCAGACTAGTTTCATTTCTCAGGAAGTGAGACACAAGACAGTCAGACAGTCGTTGTCACTGAGCGAGAGGTGAAATGGCGCAGAAAGGAGTTCAGCTGGACCGGGAAACCTTCTCTTGTTCCATCTGTCTGGATCTACTGAAGGATCCGGTGACTATTAACTGTGGACACAGCTACTGCATGAACTGTATTAAAAGCCACTGGGATGAAGAGGATTGTAAGTACAGCTACAGCTGCCCTGAGTGCAGGAAGACGTTCACACCGAGGCCTGTCCTGCTGAAAAACACCATGTTAGCAGCTTTAGTGGAGGAGCTGAAGAAGACTGGACTCCAAGCTGCTCCTGCTGATCACTGCTATGCTGGAGCTGAAGATGTGGCCTGTGATGTCTGCACTGGGAGAAAACTCAAAGCCATCAAGTCCTGTCTGCAATGTCTGGCTTCTTTCTGCGAGAAACACCTTCAGCTTCATTATGAATCAGAGACATTCAAGAAACACAAGCTGGTGGAGCCGTCCAAGAAGCTCCAGGAGAACGTCTGCTCTCGTCACGATGAGGTAATGAAGATTTTCTGCCGTACTGATCAGCAGTGTATCTGTTATCTCTGCTTAATGGACGAACATAAAGGCCACGATACAGTCTCGGCTGCAGAAGAAAGGACCGAGAGGCAGAAAAAGCTGGAGGGGAGTCGACAGACCATCCAGCAGAGAATCCAGGACAGAGAGAAAGATGTGAAGCTGCTTCAACAGCAGGCGGAGGCCATCGATCGCGCCGCCGATAAAGCAGTGGAGGACAGCGAGAAGATCTTCACCGAGCTGATCCGTCTCCTGGAGAAAAGAAGCTCTGATGTGAAGCAGCAGGTCAGATCCCAGCAGAAAAGTGAAGTGAGTCGAGTCAAAGAGCTTCAGGAGAAGCTGGAGCAGGGAGATCACTGAGCTGAAGAGGAAGAACGCTGAGCTGAAGAAGCTCTCACACACAGAGGATCACAGCCAGTTTCTACACAACTACCCCTCACTGTCACCACTCAGCCAATCAGCATCCAGCATCCATATCAGTCCTCTGAGCTGCTTTGAGGACGTGACAGCGGCCGTGTCAGAAGTCAGAGATAAACTACAGGACGTCCTGAGAGAGGAGTGGACAAACGTCTCACTGACAGGGACTGAAGTGGACGTTTTACTGCCACCACCAGAGCCCAAGACCAGAGCTGGATTCTTAAAATATTCACGTGAAATCACACTGGATCCAAACACAGCAAACACATATCTGTTATTATCTGAGGGGAACAGGAAAGCTACAGTCATGAGACAACATCAGTCTTATTCTAGTCACCCAGACAGATTCACTGGCTGCTGGTTACAGGTCCTGAGTAGAGAGAGTCTGACTGGACGTTGTTACTGGGAGGTGGAGAGGAGAGGAGGAGTTTATGTAGCAGTCGCATACAAGAATATCAGCAGAGCAGGGAGGTCGGAGGAATGTTTATTTGGAGGAAATGACAAATCTTGGGCGTTATATTGTGACAACAACAGTTATACATTTTGGTCCAACAAAGTCCAAACTCCCGTCTCAGGTCCTGAGTCCTCCAGAGTAGGAGTGTACCTGGATCACAGTGCAGGTATTCTGTCCTTCTACAGCGTCTCTGAAACCATGACTCTCCTCCACAGAGTCCAGACCACATTCACTCAGCCCCTCTATGCTGGACTAAGGGTTTATTGGTCTGATGGAGACTCTGCTGAGTTGTGTAAACTGAAATAGACAGAAGTCATTTAAGGGTTAAATTCTGTCATTCTGAGTCATTTATTTTACTTAACAAAAAGTTAAACTTCTCTAAATTGCAGCTTGTTAAATGAGAATATTTTCTGGTTCCTTCACTCCTCGAGGCTTTTTTCTGCATTTTGATGCTTTTTTAATTTTTTGACTCATTCAAGACTTTTGTTGATGATTTTTGATACATTTTCAATGTTTTTTTATATATATGGTGGTTTTATTTGAAAGCTTTTTGACGCTCGCTACAACACACACACATGGACATACACACACACAATGACACACACACACACAAACACACACACACTCTCACACACACACACACATGACATACACACACACACACACACTGACACACAAACACACACACACACACACACACTCTCTCACACACAGACACACACACACGTGGACACACATGTACACACACACGCACACACACACTCTCTCACACACAGAGACACACACACACGTACACACACTGACATGCTCACACACACACACACACACACACTCTCTCAAACACACACACATGTGTACACACACACACAGACAGGGACACACACACAATGCTCTCTCACACACACACACACACACACAAACTGCTGAGTCATGTAAACTGAAATAGTCAGAAGTCATTTAAGGTTAAATTCTGTGTTTTAACTCTTAAATAATATAATAATTATTTAGTCTCCATGTTTGTAGCTGAGAGATGATTGTTGTGTCTTTTTTCATGTGTTTACACGTTTTTGTTGCTTTTTCTTACTTTTTTTACTTTTATCAAAACATGTTGTCACTTTCTTCGATATCTATTTCCTTTTCTAAACGTTTTTTGTACATTTCTTTGGCGTCTTTGTTTGCATGTATTGATGTTTTAGAAGTGATGAGATGAGTTTTAGTTTGTTGATGAAAACCATTCGGGGAGCCCCAGAAGCTCTCAATGTGCTCAGTTGAGATCTGTTATTTTACCTTTGATTGTTGAAACAAGGACGATATGTTAAAAAAAGATCTTTACCGAGATGATCTGGAGATATTAGCTGTTTGTTATTCATGTATTTCTCCACGTTATGTATCTGCGGGACAGGAAGATGTCTGTTAAATAGCGGTGTCTTAATAGTGTATATAAGGGTGTTTAAGTTGTATGTTAAAATAGTCAAGTCAAAGAAAATCTTTCAAGATGGAAGAAACGCTTCAGGACATCGTATTTCTGTATATATCTGATATGTTTGGCATTTTATCTCATACATTTTGTCACGCCTATCGAGAAATAAATACATTTAAATCCAAAAACATCGTTCTTGTGACTTGATAATACCTCTGGAGTGACTTGTAAGACCTGTTGCAGATACTAGGCAATAGCATGCACAAAGGTTTTCAGGCTCCAACTGTGTGGGACCCTCGTTACAAAGCTAAAGGGTTGTTTGGTGGGCATTTAAATATTCATTAAGTATGGCAACCAAACGCGAAACAACTGGAAAACTTGCTTGTAAATTCTAATATAGATTTTATTTATTTACTTTTAGTGTGTATAGAGCCAGCATATTTCCAATCCATCCATCCATCTTCGTCCGCTTATCCGGTGTCGGGTCGCGGGGGGAGCAGCTCCAGCAGGGGGCCCCAAACTTCCCTTTCCCGAGCAACATTAACCAGCTCCGACTGGGGGATCCCGAGGCGTTCCCAGGCCAGGTTGGAGCTATAATCCCTCCACCTAGTCCTGGGTCTTCCCCGAGGCCTCCGCCCAGCTGGACGTGCCTGGAACACCTCCCTAGGGAGTCGCCCAGGGGGCATCCTTACCAGATGCCCGAACCACCTCAACTGGCTCCTTTCGACGCAAAGGAGCAGCGGCTCTACTCCGAGCTCCTCACGGATGACTGAGCTTCTCACCCTATCTCTAAGGGAGACGCCAGCCACCCTCCTGAGGAAACCCATTTCGGCCGCTTGTACCCTGGATCTCGTTCTTTCGGTCATGACCCAGCCTTCATGACCATAGGTGAGGGTAGGAACAAAAACTGACCGGTAGATCGAGAGCTTTGCCTTCTGGCTCAGCTCTCTTTTCGTCACAACGGTGCGATAGATGGAATGTAATACCGCATCCCGCTGCGCCGATTCTCCGACCAATCTCCCGCTCCATTGTCCCCTCACTCGCGAACAAAACCCCAAGGTACTTGAACTCCTTCACTTGGGGTAAGGACTCATTCCCTACCTGGAGAAGGCATTCCATCGGTTTCCTGCTGAGAACCATGGCCTCCGATTTAGAGGTGCTGATCCTCATCCCAACCGCTTCACACTCGGCTGCGAACCGATCCAGTGAGTGCTGAAGGTCGCAGGCCGATGATGCCATCAGGACCACATCATCTGCAAGAGCAGCGATGAGATCCCCAGCCCACCGAACTGCAACCCCCTCCCCCATCCCGACTACGCCTCGATATCCTGTCCATAAATATTACAAACAGGATTGGTGACAAAGCGCAGCCCTGGCGGAGGCCAACCCTCACCCGAAACAAGTCCGACTTACTGCCGAGAACCCGGACACAACTCTCACTTTGGTCGTACAGAGGGTGGATGGCCCTGAGTAGAGACCCCCCTCACCCCCATACTCCCGCAGCACCTCCCACAGTATCTCCCGGGGGACCCGGTCATACGCCTTCTCCAAATCCACAAAACACATGTAGACCGGTTGGGCATACTCCCAGGCCCCCTCCAGGATCCTTGCGAGAGTAAAGAGCTGGTCCGTTGTTCCACGACCAGGACGGAATCCGCATTGTTCCTCTTCAATCTGAGGTTCGACTATCGGCCGAACCCTCCTTTCCAGCACCTTGGAGTAGACTTTACCAGGGAGGCTGAGAAGTGTGATACCCCTGTAATTGGCACACACCCTCTGGTCCCCCCTTTTTTAAAAGGGGAACCACCACCCCAGTCTGCCACTCCTTTGGCACTGTTCCAGACCTCCACGCGATGTTGAAGAGGCGTGTCAACCAGGACAGCCCCTTCCACACCCAGAGCCTTGAGCATTTCCGGACGGATCTCATCAATCCCAGGGGCTTTGCCACTGTGTAGTTGTTTGACTACATCAGTGACCTCTGCCTGGGAAATCGACGACAATCCCCCGTCATCCTCCAGCTCTGCCTCTAACATAGAGGGCGTATTAGTCGGATTCAGGAGTTCCTCAAAGTGCTCCTTCCACCGCCCTATTACCTCTTCAGTTGAGGTCAACAGTGTCCCATCCTTACTGTACACAGCTTGGATGGTTCCCCGCTTCCCCCTCCTGAGGTGGCGAACAGTTTTCCAGAAGCACTTTGGTGCCGACCGAAAGTCCTTCTCCATGTCTTCTCCGAACTTCTCCCACAACCGCTGCTTTGCCTCTTTCACGGCAGAGGCTGCAGCCCTTCGGTACCCTGCAACTGCCTCCGGAGTCCTCTGGGATAACATATCCCGGAAAGACTCCTTCTTCAGTCGGACGGCTTCCCTGACCACCGGTGTCCACCACGGTGTTCGTGGGTTACCGCCCCTTGAGGCACCTAAGACCCTAAGACCACAGCTCCCTCGCCGCAGCTTCAGCAATGGAAACTTTGAACATTGTCCACTCGGGTTCAATGCCCCCCAGCCTCCACAGGGATGCACGAAAAGCTCCGCTGGAGGTGCGAGTTGAAAGTCCGTTGGACAGGGGCCTCCTCAGACGTTCCCAATTTACCCGCACTACACGTTTGGGCTTACCAGGTCTGTCCAGAGTCTTCCCCCCACCCCCTGACCCAACTCACCACCAGATGGTGATCGGTTGACAGCTCTGCCCCTCTCTTCACCCGAGTGTCCAAAACATACGGCCTCAGATCAGATGAAACGATTATAAAATCGATCATTGACCTTCGGCCTAGGGTGCTCTGGTACCAGAGTACACTTATGAGCATCCCTATGTTCGAACATGGTGTTTGTTATAGACAATCCATGACTAGCACAGAAGTCCAACAACAAACTACCACTCTGGTTTAGATCAGGGAGGCCGTTCCTCCCAATCACGCCTCTCCATGTGTATCCATCATTGCCCACGTGCGCGTTGAAGTCCCCCCAGCAGAACAACGGAGTCCCCCCACTGGCGCCCCATGCAGGACTCCACTCAAGGTCTCCAAGAAGGCCGAATACTCCGAACTCCTGTTTGGTGCATATGCACAAACAACAGTCAGAGTTTTCCCCCCACCACCCGCAGGCGTAGGGAGGCGACCCTCTCGTCCACCGGGGTAAACTCCAACGTAGCGGCGCTTAGCCGGGGGGGCTTGTTAGTATCCCCACACCCGCCCGGCGCCGCACACCCTGAGCAACTCCGGAGAAGAAAAGAGTCCAACCCCTATCCAGGAGTACGGTTCCAGAACCGAGACTATGCGTAGAGGTAAGCCCCACCAGATCTAACCGGTAGCGCTCCACCTCCCGCACCAGTTCCGGCTCCTTCCCCCACAGAGAGGTGACGTTCCACGTCCCCAAAGCCAGTGTCTGCTGCCCGGGTCTGGTCCGTCGAGGCCCCTGACCTTCACTGCCACCCATGTGGCAGCGCACCTGACCCCAGCGGTTCCTCCCATAGGTGGTGGGCCCATGGGATGGAGACAGAGGTGCCACGTAGCTTGTTCGGGCTGTGCCCGGCCGGGCTCCGTGGCAAACCCGGCCACCAGGCGCTCGCCGAAGAGCCCTCCGTCTGGGCCTGGCTCCAGACGGGGGCCCCGGGCTTCCTCCGGGCAGGGTCACTCCATCCCTTCCTCGTTCTACTACTTGTTCATAATTATTTTTTAGGGTTTAACATGTATACAGATTTACATTTTCCCATCATACTTCTGTCGGAATGTGTACGAAGTTGGCATTGACTTTCATTTGAAATGGTATTAAAAAGGTCTTAAAAAGCAACTTCGACAATAAATCAGTAGGCTGCTACCAAGGTTATAATCTTTAACCAAAATGAACGAAATAACGAAAACTAGGTGGGAAAAAACATTGTCGTTAACTGAAGTTAAAATAAAAATGAGGCATTACAAATAAACGATAACTAAACTAAAACTGTAATGTCTGTTTGCAAAACTAACTAAAATAAAATTATCGAGTAAATGTCCTTAGTTTTCGTCTTTGTCAATGTCTTTCACAGAGCAAATATAACGTTATATCTTTCTTTTTTATAGACCTGTTTTATTCAGTCTATGCCGTAGACATATATTTTCCGACTGGGAACCCAGAAATTCCGACATTCCACGTCAAATTGAACACAACATGTCCGTACCCCTCGCCTGGCATCATGGCGGTACCGAAACTCGTAAGAAAGCGGCAGAGTCCTATTTCATTATGACGGTGTCAGATAACAGCAAATGTCTCGCAGTGGAAGGTGGTAAAATACACGGACAAAGGGAAAAATCTCACGAATTTGAAAGTACATTTGAGAAGCGCACACAAACTAGGAGGCTAACCTAGCTTACC
>JABUOV010000771.1:0-13932 GCA_025617405.1 Perca schrenkii
GTCATTGTCATGACTTATAACTCCTTTATTCAGCTTCAACCACACTCAAATGAGTTCTTTCTTTTTGACTGATAGATATGGTGTCAGGAATTCTTTAAACCAAATTATAACTCTCTGTCACGTTTTGTTTTTTTATTTTAAAGATACAAAGAAAAAAGCCTGAGGGACAGTGGGTACTTAAATCTGTTTCCAATAGAACACCAATGTCATGGTGTTTGATACAGAGTAGAAAGTCAGAGTTAAGACTTTTGGCTCCTGGATATTCCAGGAAGTTATGGAGAATGATCTTGTCATGTATATTATGTATATTCTTGGTTGAGTCATTGAAAGAGAAATTAAAAAGAAAGAAATAGTCACAAATGAATACATATGGGTATTCTTCTCTTATCCGTTTTTTTTTAGCCTAACTTCTGGAAGATGAGTTGAAGCGGTTGCCTAACTTCTCCGATGTGGGTAGAGACTGGGTGTTTACTACCTTGGAGTATGTCTGAGTGGGTTGGGTGGTGTTGTACAGCTCGACAGCAGTGGCAGTTGTCCAGCAGAGAGCTCTCCTCGTGTGTACTTGTGGTGTTGGAGGTCCTTGCATGAGGGCATGGTTCAGCTTGGCCGGGTTCGGTATTATTGAGCTGGGGTCTGATGGTTTGAGCTCTCCTGGGCTGAGTACTGCTAGCCTGGGCCTTGCTGTGCTGGGCTCTGGTTGGGCTGGCCTGGTCATGGTTCTGCTGGGTTGGGCTCCGCTGTGACGGGATTGGTTGATCTGCCGATGAGAGGGCTGGGCTCTGGTGTGGACTCTTTGTGTATTAACTTTGTTGAGTTGGGGATTCTGTTGTCTATTGTGGTGCTGGACTGGATCGGAGGTGAAAGGGGACTCTGCCCAGAGTCGTATCTTTTATGTCCTACCCTCTCTCTCTCCCTTCATCTCTCTCTCTCTCTCTCTCTCTCTCTCTCTCTCTGTCTTTCTCTCTCCCCCTTTCTCTCTTTCTCTTTCTCTCTCTCTCCTACAAAATGATACTGTCACACCGACAATGCTAACGCGCGCTCTAGTCTCCTTGCTCAGCCACTCCCTCAGTGATATCACTCATTAATACACCTGGCATTACCTACCTACCTACCTGGCTACTCAGGTAACAAGGAGACATCTCAGGTAACAAGGAGACATCCAGGGATTACCTACCTGGCTACTCAGGTAACAAGGAGACGTCTCAGGTAACAAAGAGACATCCAGGGATTACCTACCTGGCTACTCAGGTAACAAGGAGACGTCTCAGGTAACAAGGAGACATCCAGGGATTACCTACCTGGCTACTCAGGTAACAAGGAGACGTCTCAGGTAACAAGGAGACATCCAGGGATTACCTACCTGGCTACTCAGGTAACAAGGAGACGTCTCAGGTAACAAGGAGACATCCAGGGATTACCTACCTGGCTACTCAGGTAACAAGGAGACATCTCAGGTAACAAGGAGACATCCAGGGATTACCTACCTGGCTACTCAGGTAACAAGGAGACGTCTCAGGTAACAAAGAGACATCCAGGGATTACCTACCTGGCTACTCAGGTAACAAGGAGACGTCTCAGGTAACAAAGAGACATCCAGGGATTACCTACCTGGCTACTCAGGTAACAAGGAGACGTCTCAGGTAACAAGGAGACATCCAGGGATTACCTACCTGGCTACTCAGGTAACAAGGAGACGTCTCAGGTAACAAGGAGACATCCAGGGATTACCTACCTGGCTACTCAGGTAACAAGGAGACGTCTCAGGTAACAAAGAGACATCCAGGGATTACCTACCTGGCTACTCAGGTAACAAGGAGACGTCTCAGGTAACAAGGAGACGTCCAGGGATTTCCTACCTGGCTTCTCAGGTAACAAGGAGACGTCTCAGGTAGCAAGGAGACGTCCAGGGATTTCCTATCTGGCTACTCAGGTAACAAGGAGACGTCTCAGGTAACAAGGAGACGTCTCAGGTAACAAGGAGACGTCTCAGGTAAAAAGGAGACGTCCAGGGATACACAATGAGTGACGTGTACTCAGGATATTAATACTAGACCAGTTTCAAAGATTGTTGAGACACTAAAACATGGGGACATAGAGTCCAGGTTGTAGAAAACAATGTTACCCTTTAATGTTGAACATGTCCCGTGTGTGTGTCTCTTCTGTTTGTCAGGATGACTTCCTGTGTGTTTTCCCTCTTCTTCCTGCTCTTCCTCTGTTCCTCCATCACTGCCGACGGTCCCACCGGACTCAAAGTGAGAATCACCGACAAAGCGACGGAGCTCTGGAAGATCTGTGTTGAGAAGCACACACTGATTCATCCCTCTGTCATAAACATAAGGTTAAGAGAAGGATGCTGAGGAAGTGTTTTAGAGACTTTTTTAGGGCTTTATGAAACTTTAATTAATTTAAAGAAAAAGGAGAACAAATCTAAAATGAAGATGAAGAAATTGCAGCACCTAGGAATGATGATAGAGAAGATGAGCAACATTTAGTTTCATATCTAGAGACGTGCTTTCACTGGAGTAGTATTTGTGTTTTGTTTGTGTGTGTGTGTGTGTGTGTGTGTGTGTGTGTGTGTGTGTGTGTGTGTGTGTCTGTGTGTGTGTGTGTGTATGTGTTTGTGTGTGTGTATGTGTGTGTTTGTGTGTGTGTGTTTGTGTGTGTCTATGTGTGTGTCTGTGTGTGTGTGTATGTGTTTGTGTGTGTGTATGTGTGTGTTTGTGTGTGTGTGTGTGTGTGTGTTTGTGTGTGTCTGTGTGTGTGTCTGTGTGTGTGTGTGTTTCATATCTAGAGACATGTGTTCTGTGTTTTCACTGAACTAGTATTTGTGTTGTGTTTTTGCAGTGAAAGATTTAGGTCTGAAGTTTTTGAAGGAGCTGATTAAAAAACCTTTTGAGGATTTCCAGTTGTTAACGTGCTACATTAAAAGGTAAAATTATCATATTATTATTATTACTGTTCTATTCTTTATATTCCCCTTTTTTAAAATAATTTCTTTATTTATATTTTCTTATTTATAGTTTATCATTATCTTTAGTTTCTTGGTTTTTAATGATTGCATATTTATATATTGTGTTTGCTCCTCCACAGGTTGACATTAACTCGTCTGGACATGAACCCAAATGATGTCAATATCAGGTTCCAGCCGGGTTCAGGTCTTCAGTTTGAGTTCAAGGACCTGAACGGCACCGCAGAAATCGAAAGAGGAACCAATCGTTGCTTTTTAAATATCTTTCAGTACGTATGAAACCACAGTTCATATTAGGGCTGCAACAACGAATCGATAAAATCGATAAAATTCGATTACTAAAAAAGTTGGCAACGAATTTAATTATCGATTTGTTGTGTCGCGCAACTATTAGGCCACCTAGTCGCGGAGATAAAAAAAAAATTGAGTTGAGCGCAGAGCGGAGCAGCGCGGAGCTAAAGAAAAGAAAAAAGAGCAGAGCGGGGGTAGAGGAAATACAGAGAGAGACCGGAGAGACCCGTAACGTTGTTCTGAAACACTCGGCGGAGGCAGAGAAATCAGTACGACCTAAGTCATCCAAGGTGTGGGAGCATTTCACACTAAATAAATCAAAAACTTGTTAATTGCAAGATAAGCAAAAGCGACACGGCATGGCACGGGCGCACCACGGTGATGAGTCAGCACCTAAAACGTTAACATGTTGGAGTCCTTGATGAGGAGGAAGGGAGTTCAACAACAGGGTAAAGTCACTATACTATCCTACTTCTGTTCAACAGAACAACAACAGCAGGGTAAAGTCACTATACTATCCTCCTTCTGTTCAACAGAACAACAACAGCAGGGTAAAGTCACTACACTATCCTACTTCTGTTCAACAGAACAACAGCAGGGTAAAGTCACTACACTATCCTACTTCTGTTCAACAGAACAACAACAGCAGGGTAAAGTCACTACACTATCCTACTTCTGTTCAACAGAACAACAACAGCAGGGTAAAGTCACTACACTATCCTCCTTCTGTTCAACAGAACAACAGCAGGGTAAAGTCTCTACACTATCCTACTTCTGTTCAACAGAACAACAACAGCAGGGTAAAGTCACTACACTATCCTACTTCTGTTCAACAGAACAACAACAGCAGGGGTAAAGTCACTACACTATCCTACTTCTGTTCAACAGAACAACAACAGCAGGGTAAAGTCTCTACACTATCCTACTTCTGTTCAACAGAACACACAGCAGGGTAAAGTCACTACACTATCCTACTTCTGTTCAACAGAACAACAACAGCAGGGTAAAGTCACTACACTATCCTACTTCTGTTCAACAGAACAACAACAGCAGGGTAAAGTCACTACACTATCCTCCTTCTGTTCAACAGAACAACAACAGCAGGGTAAAGTCACTACACTATCCTACTTCTGTTCAACAGAACAACAACAGCAGGGTAAAGTCTCTACACTATCCTACTTCTGTTCAACAGAACAACAACAGCAGGGTAAAGTCACTACACTATCCTACTTCTGTTCAACAGAACAACAACAGCAGGGTAAAGTCACTACACTATCCTACTTCTGTTCAACAGAACAACAACAGCAGGGTAAAGTCACTACACTATCCTACTTCTGTTCAACAGAACAACAACAGCAGGGTAAAGTCACTACACTATCCTACTTCTGTTCAACAGAACAACAACAGCAGGGTAAAGTCACTACACTATCCTACTTCTGTTCAACAGAACAACAACAGCAGGGTAAAGTCACTACACTATCCTACTTCTGTTCCGTTCTGAAGTGAGGAGCGTACCGTCCCTCCAGTAGCTCTTCTGGTGCTGCTGTTTACTCGTTATCCAGCTGACTAGCATGACAAGCTAGCGTTAGCTCGGTAATAACAGTAATAAAGCAGGGGTGGTATAGTTTGCAAGACTAAAGACACGGTTTTATTCACTCGCCTTTTTTGGCCCATTAATTTTTCAATCTGTTCTCATGTATATATTATGTGCTTTGTCCCATATCAGTTATTGTTGACAAATATAATAGTGTGTGGTGTATAAACGAACTTAACTTGCACTTACTACAATGATGGTAATAATTTAATGAATAAGTGTGTGCGTGTGTCTGTCTGTCTGTGTGTGTGTCTTGTCTGTATCTGCTATTTGGGTTACTTACCTTTACACAACTATTAACTAAAACAACAAGTATGTATGTATTGAGTTGATGTAAATTAATGTTTTTTTTTCCGATTCATCGATTAATCGAAAAAATAATCGACAGATTAATCGATTATTAAAATAATCGTTAGTTGCAGCCCTAGTTCATATTCCATGTGTCAGGAACTCCAACTTAATCTTACAAGTTTAAATTGCATTATAATGAATGATCATTCAAGGTGCTCTAAGCAATGTCACATGTTTTTTAAGGCTACAACATTTTTTGTCACATACAGCAAACATCTCCTCACTATCTGCTAGCTGTCTGTCCCCTGAACACACTGTAAAAAACATCTCCTCACTATCTGCTAGCTGTCTGTCCCCTGAACACACTGTAAAAAACATCTCCTCACTATCTGCTAGCTGTCTGTTCCCTGAACACGCTGTAAAAAACATCTCCTCACTATCTGCTAGCTGCCTGTCCCCTGAACACACTGCAAAAAACATCTCCTCACTATCTGCTAGCTGTCTGTTCCCTGAACACACTGTAAAAAACATCTCCTCACTATCTGCTAGCTGCCTGTCCCCTGAACACACTGTAAAAAACATCTCCTCACTATCTGCTAGCTGTCTGTCCCCTGAACACACTGTAAAAAACATCTCCTCACTATCTGCCTGTCCCCACTGTAAAAAACTTCTCCTTACTATCTGCTAGCTGCCTGTCCCCTGAACACACTGTAAAAAAACACGGTCTCTGAAGAAAGCCCAGGCTCCACGAAGTTGAATCCAGGTTGCGTTATGTTTGATGTGTTTTCAGGGGAACGGCTGTCGTAACAGGACAAAATGTTGGCGTCACCATCGGAGTGAGACTGATCCAAACTGGAGGACGTCTGAGTCTCGAGATACCGTCTGGAGATGACTACTGTAAGACCCGAGCTGACAAGATCCGTGTGGATAACCTGGGGTAAAACAGCCAATCAGCTGAGTCTTTAGTTCTGGAGATAAACCATATTTCATTGATTGATTGATTGATTGATTGATTGATTGATTGATCAGATGTTCTCATTGTGTTTCAGGTTTGTGGTGAACGCTGCTCTCACAGCAGCGTTAAGGTTTATGTTCACCTCCCAGGTTAGTTCCTCCTTCAGTCTTTAAAAGAACCCAACCGGGTCAATGAGTCCTGAACCTGCAGGTTTAGGTGCAGACCGGGTCAGACTGTAGCTATGTTTCCATCGACCCGTTTTTATCCGAATTAAGTGATATCGAATGAAAAATGCCTTATGGAAACAGTAAAATCCGACTGAATTTCATGAATATCAACTCAAATGAAATACGTTCGGTCACATCGGATTTTCTCTTGATCGATATACGGCTTATGCGATAAACGCTGATGGAAACGTTATTTGCCGAATAAATAATGAATTGCGATTAAGTTTTAGGTCATTTTATGGTTGCAACCCGCAATAAAACGAAGAAGTTTCAGTTCATTTCCGCCCAGTATTTCCGCTCAGTTTGCACACATGATGCTGTCAACAAAAACAGATGTAAGCAGACAAACGAGGAGACAAGATACCTTTTTAATTTAATTTACCAGAAAAATATAACAGCTATTTTAGATAGCAAAAATCTAAGAAACGCCATCATTTATCAGGAGCTCGCGAAGGAAATGACCAACAAAGGTTACGACAGAGACATTCTAAAACGCTTAATGTGAAAAAGCTTAACGTGGTTTAATGTATCTAAACAATGATCAATCATCACCAGATTTCTCTCTCATATTACCCATCATAACCACGGAAAACTGTCAAATAATCTAACCCAATGTCCAATTATTATGGACGTTATCTGACATAAAGCGTTTCTGCTTTTTCACGTTATGCGTTTTAGAATGTCCCTTACGACAAGCCGTGGGACGTCCTGCGGAGTAAATGGCAGGCGCTCAAACAGCGATACACGGCTCAAAAAAGAGAGTTGTCTCTCAGCGGTGCTGGAGGGAAAATATAAGGGAAGTTCCACCTTTTTGATGAGCTGGATCAGATCCTCAGCCAAAGGCCCATCGGAGCTTAGGCTTCCAAATTAACAACAACTACTTTTGTCTAGCAAAACTTTCTTCGCAAAAGTTTGCTTGAATCTTGTGCGATTCAGTGCAAAAATGAATGGAAACACCATGAAATGTCTCAAATCAATTCGATATACCAATTTAATCGCAAAACAGCATGTGACGTCATTACGCACAGGTTTTTATTCGCTTTAGAGCTGCTTGATGGAAACACACTTTCACCAGCTTTATTCGCATGAGTTTTTTTACCGAACTTCAGATAATTCGATTGACACTTAGCTTGTGATAACAACATGTCTGTCTGTCTGTCTGTCTCTCTCTCTCTCTCTCTCTCTGTGTCTGTCTGTCTGTCTGTCTGCCTACCTGTCTCTGTCTGTTTGTCTGTCTGTCTGTCGGTCTCTCTCTCTCTCTCTGTGTCTGTCTGTCTGTCTGTCTGTCTGCAGTTCTGTCCTGCTATTAGGAATCTTGTCCCTAATGTAAACACCATGTTGGCGGGCGTCGCCATGACGAGGACTATGAGCAAAGACCACAAAATCAACCTTGACTACTCTCTGAGCGGAAATGTCACGGTGACGTCCAACAGCCTCGACGTGCCTTTCACAGTAAGAGACAGACATCTGAAAGGGGTGATAGACTGATTCTGTAGGGTATTTCACATTGTTTCTTAAGGTCTCCTAATGGGGTATGTAACATTAGTTGAGCCCGGCTGCTGTACTATGCGCCCTAATGCAACCCTGTTAAATAGAATGAAACGAGAGGTTTTGTCCCTTATATGGTATGCTCATGAATATTTAGATGAGATGCACGCTGATTGGTTGGTTTACAATGAATGAAGCTGCAGAGCAAAAAGGCACGGGGGGGGGGGGTGAACAACACACAGCACAGTAACAGAGTCGGGTATGGCTGCAGCCTGGAGCCCAGGCTTGAGACGGGAGGCATGAGACAGGAATGTAGGAGACAGAAGGCATGAGACGGGAGTGCATGAGACGGGAGTGCATGAGACGGGAGTGCATGAGACGGGAGGCATGAGACGGGAGCAGAGATGGGGACTCGAGTCTGAGACTCGGACTTGAGTCGGACTCGAGCTTCGAAACTCGTCAACAACCTTTTTTCATACAATTATATCTTTTTAAATCTAAATTTATTCATGTATTTCTATTTTCTTTTATTGGCGCATATACGTTGGGGAAACGTATGACGAGCTGCATATTCCCTGCCCTTTGCTATAATGTGCAACGTAACGCATGCGCTATACCGCGCTATATATAAAAAATGCATTGACGATGGCAACACCAAGTCCTCCCGCATTTGTGCCTTTTGTCATATTAGTTTTGCTTTCAATAACTTCATAAACAGTGGCAGTAAGCCAACAGCTACATGCAAGGTGTGTGGCACCAAGATAAATGATGCCGGATCAACGTCGAACTTCATCAGGCATCTCAAAACGCACCCAAATAGGTCATTAACTCACCTGCTAATGTGAAAGAGACGTTACATTTAGTCGGGGGGGGGGGCAAAGTCATGTGACGTTGTAGGCTATTAAGTGAACAAGGTGTACCCGGTTCACCAAACACTGGGCCATCTTGACTGTCTTAATTCTGCACATATTTCTGTTACTGTAGTCCTATTTACTATTTCATTATTTCATCCATGCGTGGCGCAGCGGATCCGTGCGCACTGTCACCTGCCGTGGAGACGCTGGCCTCACTCATAACAACCTCTCCTCCTCTGAGTCAGGTCTCCCTGGCGCTGGACTCAGTTTCACTGAGCGTTCAAACTGCTTATTGTGCGTAATTTGGACTGGCACTTAGATGCATGTTGTTCTGTAACTGGTGTGGCGGTGCCACTATTCTCTTGATTTCCACTTCGACATTAGACATTTTTTTGAATGAAAGAGACGTTACATTTAGCATATATCATCACAGCTAACAAGCTAACCATCGCAAAGTGTTGTGCTAATGCTGGGAACAGGCACATTTAATCTTTATAGGTGTATCCATATGATATTACAGACTAGGTAAATATTTCACCAGGTTGTTGTTAAATAGCAATATGGATCAGTTCTCACATGTTTGCACCATGGATGGTGTATTAACTTTCAATACAAATGTTTCCCTCAAACTTTGAACACTGAAGCATGTAATGCATGATGAGGTTGGGCTTTACAGCCAGTTAGTAACACAGGCAAACATGTATTCTTTGGTGCAGATACCAAAATATTGAAAAATACAGTTATAAAACTGAAACAGAGTTCTTAATTTGTTTTTCTTCAGATTGCTTTGCAGTAGACCCCATAAAGTTCTCCTACAACTGATTTTGATACTGTACGGATGGTAGCTACAGGACATGCTTTGAATTCATAAGATTTAACAATACAGTGTTAGGGACAGATCCGATGGAGATGGAGACTTGAGACTTGACTTGGACTTGCCCCTTAAAGACTTGAGACTTGACTTGGACTCAAGCTCAAAGACTTGAGACTGTTGTATTGGGTTCTTAAAATAAGGAATAAAGACGTAGCAGGGTAGATTCACATGGCTTACTTTATTGTTCTCTCACCAACTAAACTGCTACACAACCCTCCAATAGCCTTGTACTGCCCCCAGGTGCCCCGGCAGTGTAACAATATTATAGATCACACCACAGAGACTTGACTTGGACTTCCAAAAAATGACTTGTGAACATCTCTGGACGGGAGGCATGGGACCGGAGATCTCCAGGCTGCAGCCACACACTTTTGCAGCAACACGATCCCTTTTTTTACTTTTGAGTCTGGCCTTCTTAGTGCCACCTTTTAGTTTTTGGCTTTCCATAATTACACTCACTTACTGTCTGTTAACGTTACCGATAGACTTCCAAACATTTGGTTGGACAGCGGCCGCAGGCAGCGCCGCTACCGGAGCAGGAATGGCTGGAGCAGCAGAGGCACGAGAAAATATCCCTGGCTGGCTTCAAATTTAATTTCTGCTCCAACACATGAACTCATCAACTAATGTGACTGTACAAAGCACCAGAGACACAGCTTAGTTACAGTTTAGTCATCTTCCAGTGTGTCGCCCACACACACACACACACACACACACACACACACACACACACACACACAAATGCAAAGTTTCAACATTTTCATTACAACCACTAGTGTTGCTGTAACATTACCCTTGGGACATAAAAAACCTCCACTTCCAGTTAGTTCAGTGTCTCAGCCCACAGGCACACAGACAGAGTTGTAACTACTATGTTCTCCTCATGTCTCGTCCTGGTGGCTCCAAAGCCCCTTCTTCCCCGAGGATCCATGTTGGGGAAAAAAATTCATGACCGTGGATCATTTTCAATATCCTTGAAAAAACTTCCAAACTTTCTTCTTTCTAATTCCCGTGAAAGTACACAGAGCAACTTGCAGCTAAACTAGTGTGTGAGATCTAGCGACCTACACTCAGTCACCAGCTGGTTTCAGACCAGTGGTCTGTATGTACATTTTGGGGCATGACAAAGGTACAGACCAGAGCCAATTAAGGTACAGCCACAGAGTTGACGTAAACTATTAGCTTCGTTGGGATTCGCCCGTTTTCAGCGGCAGTTTCAAATAGTGAGATTTGCAGAGGAAACAGGTGTCAATGGGACTTTGAGGTTCTATGTATGCCTATTTTACCCACCGAACTGTCGTAATTCAACTATGACAAGATAAACTCGGTTTTGCATTCTATCACCCCTTTGAACACTTCCATTCTATAAAACTGTTCACAGTAAAGGTCCTTGCACACTGAGTCCGAAATATTCGCCGTCTCTTTCCAGATGTCTTCTGTTGGAGTTGGCATGTAGGTGTCCTTAAGTTGAAGCCAGATCTGGTCACAGGTCTCCCTAACAATCTTCCCTACACTGCTGATGCCCGACCTAAAACTGCTGGCCATGGTAGTGAATGAGTCCTCTGTGCTTAGATACCTAAAATTATACAAAATATAATTAGGCTGTAGCACAAAATAAGAATGTTTTCCGACATGCATCAGACTCAGTGTGCAAGGTTTCTGTGTAAAATGTGTCTTTCACTTGAGTATTTCCATATTCTGCTACTTTCTTGTCTGTGTTTCAGGGTGTGGTGTACTACGGTGAAACAAGGCCTGCTTTACCAGCAGCAGGTGTAGTGCCGGTGTTCACAGAAAGTCACCTGATGGCTTACGTTGGCGTCTCTGAAGGCCTGTTTAAAAGCGCCGGCCAGGCGCTCTACGACCACGGGCCTTTTGAACTGACCGTTCCACAGGTAAGAACAGCTGAAAAACAACTGACACCTCCTTAAAGGTAACTTTGTGTCTAAGTGACTGTCAGTATTAAGGGAGAACGCTGCAGGCAGCAGCGGTGAAACAACGGTACTGATCAGTGAGATAGACAGACCGGTTAGGGAGATATTGCAGAAGAAAGATGCTCCTCCTCTCACCACCTCCTCTCTTCTCCCCTTGACAGATTAGTTTGATTGTTAATTCTTTGCTGAAAAAGTTGGGATTGCCTAAGGTGAGCAGAAACACCACAAATCGTTTCTTTATCTATATCATATGAATATGTTTCAGTTGGTCTCCGATAATACATATTTGAACACATTGTTTTGTGTCTCTTCATGATGCCGTCTTTATAACAACTGAAGGGTCCTGTTGAAGTTCAGCTCACTGGGGTGCCAGTCATCAAAATCAACAAGGATGGAGTATCTGTCAACGTGAAGGCCAGCGCCCAATCTAAAACCAAACCACTGCCTCCGCCTCTTGCCATGGTGAGCACACTTACCACTATCAGTATCCCAGTAATCCAGAGATAGTCTCCTGTACAACCAGTATCAGTGTCACAGTAATCCAGTGATAGTCTCCTGTACAACCAGTATCAGTGTCACAGTAATCCAGTGATAGTCTCCTGTACAACCAGTATCAGTATCACAATAATCCAGTGATAGTCTCCTGTACAACCAGTATCAGTGTCACAGTAATCCAGTGATAGTCTCCTGTACAACCAGTATCAGTATCCCAGTAATCCAGTGATAGTCTCCTGTACAACCAGTATCAGTATCACAATAATCCAGTGATAGTCGCTTGTATATCTGTGGTGTTTTAGTAGCGATGCTGTGGTGATGTATAAAGAGGAATTCGCCAACACTGTTCTTGATTGTAAAAAGGATTTATTTCATCAAAGAATTCAGCATCAATTTACAAGCTCCTGCAGAAACTTGGAGATACGACAGACCTGGTCCCAAAATAAGTCGCTCTGAGCTTCTGCTGTTGAAACACTGTATATATGCTGGGTATGGTGTAGAGCTGTAATCGGGCCTTAAAAGTACGGCCCGAAAAGGCCCGAGCCCGACAGAGTTCGGCCCGAGCCCGACCCGTACATTTTGATTGACAGCTTTTTAAAAGCCCGAACCCGTTTCCAGCCCGACTGTAAAGGCCGTCTATCAGCATCATTAGAGTGTCGGACACGCGCTTCGCACCTTGAGCGGGCACACGCACCACTCGGTGGAAAAGGAAGAGAAAGAAAAAAGAGACCGAACCCGTCGGGTCCCGTCGGGTTCGGGCAAAGATCTTCAGCTCTAGTATGGTGTAACATAAGATGTAGTTATGTGGGGGTTAGAAAACAAGAATAGACAAAGCCCATATAGGTCTCTAACAGAGACATAAGGTAAATCAGTATCACAGTAATCCATATATATAAATATATATAGTCACCCGTACATCCATCAACGACTGCTTACTCATCTTTCAGACCATGTTTCTGTCCGCTACATTTGTGATGTTCCTCAAACGTCAGACTAACGTTGGTTCCAGAGAGCTGACCAATGTCTGTCTCCCCCAGGAGTGTCACTTTGGGATAAAGATCGATTTGAATGGACGCCGTCTGATTCTTCAGTCTCTAAGCCTCTCCAAGTAAACACACTCACATTTATCATATCATATTGGACTGTAGTATTTTTCGAGTACTCACTCTGTGTGTGTGTGTGTGTGTGTGTGTGTGTGTCTGTCACTAACATTTTTTCAGGTGTAAAGTCAAACCTGGAAACAAAAAGGGAAAATTTGCGGTAAGAAAGTGTCTCTGTGTTTACTCTTTTATCCTCTCTGTGTTTCTGTGGGCTTCTGTTTGGGCCAAAGTCACGTCCCAGGCTCACTGTCCACAGGGCCGCTCCTTGGCATAGTAATATATAGGCAGATAGGCGGGCACCTCGGATGCCCTCCAAAAATAATAATATAATAATTATAATAATAATAATAACAATAATAATAATAATAATAGACACAATTAGTGGCACCGATTGGCGCCATCTGCTGCAGCAGCTTGAAAGTGATAAATGGACAAATAAAAAAAGAAATGAACAATAACAAACCCCTGTCTCTTCATTTGACCCGGCTCTGACCCGGCTCTGACCCGGCTCTGACCCGGCTCTGACCTCGGCCGCCACTTGCGGTGCCGACTTGCTTTCTCACCAAGACCTGCTGTTACGCCCCAGTCTAGGGGTGCCTAGGACGCAACATAAAAAGGCCCCATCTTCCCCGTCTCCCAAGTAGCCACAAACAATTCCGTGATTAGATTAACAAAAGGTATTTATTTTACATAGAAAAATATATGTATGTAACAAATGTATAAAGCGTCAGGGTGGCCTACCATAAAAGTAACAAACAAAACAATCCTAACTGAGAGATAAGCAACTAACCTAACAAACAAATGGGCAAAACAAAAGACAAAAGACTTACCTCCCTAACTAACAAAAAACATGAGAAAACAAGC
>JABUOV010000772.1:0-13749 GCA_025617405.1 Perca schrenkii
AGTAACTAGTAACTAAAGCTGGAACAGATGAATGTAGAGGAGTAACTAAAGTAACTAGTAACTAAAGCTGGAACAGATGAAGGTAGTGGAGTAACTAAAGTAACTAGTAACTAAAGCTGGAACAGATGAATGTAGCGGAGTAACTAAAGTAACTAGTAACTAAAGCTGGAACAGATGAAGGTAGTGGAGTAACTAAAGTAACTAGTAACTAAAGCTGGAACAGATTAATGTAGTGGAGTAACTAAAGTAACTAGTAACTAAAGCTGTAACAGATGAATGTAGTGGAGTAATTAAAGTAACTAGTAACTAAAGCTGGAACAGATGAATGTAGCAGAGTAACTAAAGAAACTAGTAACTAAAGCTGGAACAGATGAATGTAGTGGAGTAACTAAAGTAACTAGTAACTAAAGCTGGAACAGATGAATGTAGCGGAGTAACTAAAGAAACTAGTAACTAAAGCTGGAACAGATGAATGTAGCGGAGTAACTAAAGTAACTAGTAACTAAAGCTGTAACAGATGAATGTAGCGGAGTAACTAAAGTAACTAGTAACTAAAGCTGTAACAGATGAATGTAGTGGAGTAACTAAAGTAACTAGTAACTAAAGCTGTAACAGATGAATGTAGTGGAGTAACTAAAGTAACTAGTAACTAAAGGTGTAACAGATGAATGTAGTGGAGTAACTAAAGTAACTAGTAACTAAAGCTGTAACAGATGAATTTAGAGTAGTAGAAGTAGAAAGTGACATGAAAAGAAAAGACTCAAGTAAAGTACAAGTACCTCAACATTTGGTACTGAAGTACATGTACTTAGTTACATTTTAGTTACATTTACAGAGTGTGTGTGTGTGTGTGTGTGTGTGTGTGTGTGTGTGTGTGTGTGTGTGTGTGTGTGTATTATTTCGGCCGCTATATTAACATTACTACATTATATTATCGTGCAGCTCTTACCAGAAACCAGGAAGTGCCAGCATAGGGTGACCAGATTTCCGGGAGCTGAAACCGGGACACTTTGCGTGTGACCGTAGTAAACATGTGCCAGCCGAGGTCAGACGTAGACAGTAACTTCATTTTTTTGATCATAGGCATAAATGGGTTTTTTTTTCACTACAATTAACAAAATTGCAGCAACAGCCTTTTTCATATTGAGACTTTTCTAAAAAAAAGATTTTTTGAATTGTTATTGATTCCAATAACACCAAAACAATTAAAATGATTGAAAATTTTGAGCATTAAACACTTCATTTCCTGCATTCTGGTGAATTTGTATGCACCTATTTCTAACTTTTTCGCAATCAATGTATGCTGCAAATATCTTTATGTAAAAAGAAAAATAGATTACAATCCAAATATAAAAACATAATGGAATATATATTGCAGTAAGGCTAACAGGCATTATGTATTGCTTTCAAATATGTATTCTCCTTTGGATGGACTTTTCTAATTATATCTGAGTCAGCACACATGTAAACTAGGCATCATTTACTCCTCCCTCCTGTTTTGCTCTTTTGTTGTTAATGTAGGCCTATTAATAAACCCCTGGACTGTAATATTTCAGATGTGTTTGAGCAATGTCCAAAACTTTGTGCACATTCAAAATACAGTATATCTGTGTTCTCTGTGATTTGGAGGAGTCGTGATTTTGAGAAAAATAAAGTTATAATAGGCTATTACAAGAATAAAGTCACTGTATTTCAGAAATCTACCTGCACCATAGTCTGCTGTGCATTAGGTGATTGCTGTAGCTCTCAGACCTTCTGACAGACACAGAGCTGTTTGGGTCTCTGAATGAGACAAAGAGTTTAGCTAGAGAAGTGGCCGTACGCTGCTCTACATCGGAGGTGGAAAACCGAATCTACTGCAGAAATACACGGAGAACAAACGCAACACATCTACCGCAGCATGTCGACAGCAGAGCGCATCCGTTATAACCTGAGGCTGCGCTGCATTTTACAGAGAGAGTGGACACTAAGAGACGCACAGGTCTGCTTCAGAGCTCCGTGTGTCTGTGTCTGAACAATAGACTGTAAACATCACGTCACAGGAACTTTAAACTAAATCATTAGTATTGCGCTCCTTAACTTTGTGTTGATGGCATCAATGTATTACACTGATTTGGCTAGGATTCCTCCCAAAACTTCACCCGGCTTTTACAGCTTTCCTCACGTAGTCTACGTGACGTAGAGACGGTTGAAAAATAATCTGGACAAAGTTACATTCGGGGCTGAAGCCCCGGCAAAATCGTCTGACGCCGCTCCTCCTGAAACCGGGACATATTAGAGTCCCGACAGGCTTTTGTCGGCACTCGGGACATTAACTTCAAAATCGGGAACGCTATTGAAGGGCGGGTCTTTGGCGTGGCCATAGTGGGATTCGTAATATCGCGTCCCGGTCTTCTTCTTCTTCTTCACATTAAACATGTGTAGTCACACAGAAACACCTGAGCGCGTGACACAGAAACACCTGAGCGCGTGACACAGAAACACCTGAGCGCGTGACATAGAAACAGCTGAGCGCGTGCTTCTTACCTGACCAAACGTTTGAAGTCTTCCCATTGAGAGTCTTCTAGTGATGTGCGGATCGATACTAAAGTATCGATATTTACGATCCCAACGTCTCCTACTCTAGTATCGATTCTCTTATAAAAAGATCGATATTTAAACTCAGTAATTTGCAGTGAGTGTTTATGTTATCATAAGTAACTTGTTGTCACCAGGAAAGTCTAATTATATCCGGTTAGGGGAAGGAACTACTTCTCCTTCCGCCAGTCAGTTGTGTGTGCACTGCGGCTCTGTGACGGAGCCGGCCGCTGCAGCAGCCCTTCTTTAATTTCCCGCTACGAGGAAGACTGCATACAGTGTGGAAGACAGTGAAATACAGTGGTAACACTACAAACCTCGCTAAACATCTGAGTCATAAGATTGATAATGATGATATAATATAGCGTCAGTCTGAGGAAGAGGTCCAGGGCGAGAAGACGCAAGGTGCTAGGGCAAGACATACTTCAATCAGTGAGTCATTTGGCAGCAGCGGCAGAAGTTATCCAGGTACAGGGACATAGCGTGATAGGCTCACTGACTGTGGGAAAGTGATTCACGCTGTTAAGGCTTTAGTTTTTTAATGTTCAAGAGTTCCCCGGAATCCCAGCATTCTTACAACAAGCTAACAGAAAGCAGTTTGTTCTGATATTTTCTTTATAATTTAATAATATGAGAGTAGTTTATTGTCTTGTCATTATGCAGCTATCATTTGGAATTGGTAAGCCTACAGCCTACTTTTTTACTTTACTTTAAACTAGGCCTAGTTGTCACATCACACTACAAAGAAAATATGCAAAAAGTATTGGTATTGGTATCGGTATCGGCAATACCAGCCTGGGTATTACTTGGTATCGGATCGAATAGGAATTAAGTGGTATCGCACATCACTAGAGTCTTCCCGATTCGCCTCCTTCCCGCGCACTGATACCGGTGTGTTCTGGGAAACTGGAGGAGGAGCTCTGTGCACTGTAAAAAATGACCCGGATGATCATATGCTTCCTACCCATAGACAGTAGCCTATATAAGTTCCTACCTTTGCTTTCACTGCTTTTTCATGACGTTTTTGTCCGAAAGAATTTGTATATATATATATATATATATATATATATATATACATATATACATATATATATATATATATATACATATACATATACACACACACACAAACAAACACCAAGTTAGTAAACTTGTGAAATTAAATCGGCTCATTAATTAATTTAAAGCTTTTTTACGCTTTGAAGACTTCTTTTGACTCTTGTTTATCTGGTTAATAATCTATGATTATGTTGTTGTAAGTTAACATGAATACATTCATACAACTGTTAATACCCAGATATGATCTCTTAGAGCCTAGTTGTTGTTCCCTCGGGGGGGAAAGTTATCTCAGATGATCTAACAGGGTTCCATCTGTGATGTAGATGTCTGTGTGTAATACCAATAAAGTTGTAGTTCAGTTTGAACCAACAGCTCCACCTACTGTCTAAAAGACACCACTACACCACCAATCACTGCTCCATCCTCTCACTAACAGACACCACTACACCACCAATCACTGCTCCATCCTCTCACTAACAGACACCACTACACCACCAATCACTGCTCCATCCTCTCACTAACAGACACCACTACACCACCAATCACTGCTCCATCCTCTCACTAACAGACACCACTACACCACCAATCACTGCTCTATCCTCTCACTAACAGACACCACTACACCACCAATCACTGCTCCATCCTCTCACTAACAGACACCACTACACCACCAATCACTGCTCCATCCTCTCACTAACAGACACCCAGGGGCGGAGCTAGACTCTCAGTACAGTGGGGGCGGAGCTTCATCATGGGGCCCTCTGTTACCAAGTCATTTTAAAATTAGAATCGTTAAATAAAAACGGTAAATTATCTGATGAATGCATATGTTATGATGTGTCACTTGTTGAGCCAAGTAAGCCTATATGTCAAATAAAACACAAAGAAAAGCCAAATGTTTTGACAAATTTGTATTGACAAACAAACAAAGAAAGCAGTTTGCCAGTCAAGTAAAAATGTTTCAGCACCACGGACAGCAACAGCCGATGATCGTGCTTAAAATGCCAAGTGCACTCAATCAGTGCCACGCTATATAATTGATATGGCACTATTATACTGTATTGAACACAATGTTTGTTTACAACTCCATAGGTAGGCGAAATGTGCTACATGAAAACTCAACTGGGATGAAAACTTTGAGTAAGACTGATTTATAACATTCTGATTGACTTATTAATAACTAAAATATAAATTCTTAGAAGATTTTTTTTTCTTACCATTTACCATTTAGTTGTCTGCTTAACGATCTTCAATAACAAATGGGCTACATCTAACAAAACTATATACATATCATGGTCCCTTATTACATCTTCATCCTCCTCTCCTTCATGGTGGCAAATCTGCCCACCACTTTGTCCTTGTCGATATGTATGTCCCGCTCCACACACAGCAAGGTGAGATGGGACAGTCTGGCCTCATCCATGCACGAACGCAAGTATGTTTTTATGAGCCGCAGACGGCTGAAACTTCGTTCGGCGCTGGCGCTGCTGATAGGAAGGGTTTTATAAATCCTGTGGAGAATGGTCAGGTGTGGGTAGGCTCTATCCATGTCGTTGGCAATGAGGAATGGCAGGACGGCGTCGGTGGTGAGATCCATGTTTAACTCTGAATACAATGCACGAAAAAGAGCGAAACTCCTCCTCTGCGTCTTCTGGCTTGGGCATGTCTTCTGAGTAGAAACGGGCCAGCTCAAGCATTTTCTCCTCAGCATCAGGGTGCTCAAACCGCTTTGGGCAGAGGACTGCGAACAGTTTGGCCATTTTTTTGAAGTCTGAAAATCTACTTTCAAACTGCCCCACAAAAACATCCAGAATGTAAAAATAAATTTCCGCTTTGAAGCGGCGTCTGCTGTCCTTGATCTGGTCATCCTCTGCGTCCTCGTCAAAATGCCTTTTTCTCTTGCGAATCCTCTGTTCCGCAAACTCTGTGGCTTTCTGGATCGCTTTCTCTGGCCAGACTTCTTGCTGATTTCTCCATGCTGTCAAAGGCTTCTTCTGTGCGTAACTCTCTGATCTGAGCCACCGTACTGTCAATAAGATTCACAGCAGTGTTGACATCCAGTGACTCTTTTTGGAGGTAATTCGACAGGATGTATGTCCACTTCAGCAAATCGTTCCAAAACACCAACATGAACATGAATTCAAATGTGCTGAGTTTTGACAGCAGGCCGTCAGCTTCAGGGGCCACCTTGGGTGTGCTGTTGTGGTGGTGTTGGATACGGCTCAGGGCTTTGAGAATGGCTGGGAGGCTCTGGATCACCGCTTCTGTGGCCTGCTTCCTGGAGGCCCACCTTGTGTCCGAAAGGCTTTTCAGCGTAAGAACGGTTCTTTCAATTTGCATGATTTCCTGTTCCTCCTCCAGTATTTTAAATCTCGGAAGGCTTGAAGTTAAAAAAACAGTACAAGGTCTCAAGTGTACCGAAAAAAAACTTTAGCGCTACACAAACAACACGCAGCATCCATAAGAATTAGATTGAGGTTGTGTGCGCAGCAGTGGACATAAAATGCCTTGTCTGAGCAATTTTGCTTGACCCTGGCTTGCAGCCCCGTTAACTGCCCTGACATCGTTCTGGCACCGTCATATGCTTGTCCCCTCAGATCATTTACATTAAGACCAAGGTCCTTTGTCAGCGAATTATGCAGAAGATCATAAAAGGACGCCGCACTGCCATCAGGTAACTCCTCAAATTTAATAAACCGCTCAATGCTGCTGCCTGTTTTGGTGACATATCTGAGTGAAAGAGAAAACTGATCCATTCTCGTTATATCTATGGTGGAATCTACAATAACTGAGAAAAACTTTGCTGACTTTATCTCATCAATTATTGTGCTCAGTGTCTCTTTGGAAAGAGCTGCAATGAGCTCGTTTTGGGACTGGTGACTGAGGTATGTCACTCTGCTGACCGGGTTATTCATGTGCTGCTCGAGGATGGAGTCGTAGTGAGCCAGCAACTTCAGGAGCTCTAAGAAATTCCCCTCGTTAGAGTCAGGGGCTCCCAGCCCAGCATGTTCTCTGTGGCCACGAAAAGCCAGACCCTGTCTGGCTAAAAAGAGCGTGGTGTCCACCAACCTGTGTAGGATCCTTCTGTTCTTCTCCACCTGCTCTCTCTCTGCTTTCAGAAGCTCCGCAATGACAGTGCTGTCCTGACTCAAACGAAACTTTGTCATTAGATATGCTTTCTCTGCCTCCCGGTGAGCGCCGGACCTTTCATGCGTCTCAATCCGCTCTGTCCCTTTTTTAAATGAAGAAAACCCCATACATGGGTCAGCCCAGGCTTTCCCAGCACTGTCATTGGACTTTTTACCAAAAAGCCAGCAACAGAAACAGAACAGTCGGTTTGCCCTGGGTGAGTACACCAACCACTGGCGCTCCACTGGGTTACCTGAGCCTCCCATCTGGCGCATATACCAAGCCGGACTGAAGCGTCGCTTATCCTGGTCATGTGGAAACTCTTTGTAGCAGTCCCTCAAGCCAGGCTGGCAAGGACCATGTCCAATCACCGCACGGATCAATTCAGTGGTGAGAGGCCGTTGACGAAAAAGGTACGGGTCAGTGGGATATTCCTCTTCAGACAGGACATTGCCTAGGCAGTGCGCCTCTGAAGGACCCATGCTGGCGCTTCTGCTGGAACCAGAGGCCTCCGCGACCGACGAGGTATCCTCCACTTCACATTGCCGGTGACAGTCGTCCCCCTCCTCCAGTGAGCTTTGTTGGGCTTGACTGCTGTTAGCCTCATCGTTAGCCGGTGTCAGGCTAGTAGGGAAAGCACTAGCAGCTGTAGTAACATTAACTATTGATGACTGAGTTACAACATTAACGGTATTGTTATCATTTTGTTGAGTCAGGGATGATGATGATGATAATGATGAGAAGTACGATGTGAGAGGAGCACACGATGCTACCACATTTCTCCTACTATCTCGTTCTTTTCTTTTTAATGCGCCAGATTTATATTTTCTTTCCATTTTTTGTGACTATTCTCTTAAGTGCTATCAGGAAAGTAGCCTAGCTATGTAGCTAATGTTTAAATTATATATTTGTGTCTCACGCCACTCTTAGTTACTGTTGCTAAGTAGGAGACGCTTGGGCCGGCCTTAGCAACAGTAACTAAGTACAACAAGCTGGGGGGGGACTTGACATGGCGGCGCTCATTGCGCTGCCCATTGGCCTCTGTGTGTAGCTATATATATATATATATATATATATATATATATATATATATATATATACATATATACATACATATATATATATATATACCAGAATAAGAAGGAAATAACGACGTGAAAAAATAAAGAGAGCGTTGCTCATTGGCTTGCTAATTCCCATGATGCAAAGCGGTAAATAGAGTTGTGTTAAAATTTGCTGATAAGTTTGCAGTTTATTCTAAAATACAAAATGTAACTTCATAAATTTTGTTTTTTAATGTGTCTGCTTAGAATGTAGTGTTTTGTTGCCTGTTAATTGTCATTGTTGTGGTGGTTTACCATTGTAACCATGAGTTAAGTGACTGTTACGTTTGATAAGAAGAGCTGGTTTCTCACTAAGTCACATACCGTAGCTTCTATCTGTAAATGAACCATACTATATCACCTTGCGGGGTCCCGTTTTCATCAAGTGACGGAAGATCGACGGTGATTGAGGGGCCCCTCATTGGCACGGGGCCCTGGGTCGACCGCACCCATGCACCCGCGCTATCTCCGCTACTGCAGACACCACTACACCACCAATCACTGCTCCATCCTCTCACTAACAGACACCACTACACCACCAATCACTGCTCCATCCTCTCACTAACAGACACCACTACACCACCAATCACTGCTCCATCCTCTCACTAACAGACACCACTACACCACCAACCGACAAAGAACTCACAAACACACAAGTACATCAAGTATAACGGAGGCTGCAGGTCTGACTGTTTGGGGGTTTAATAGTACTCCATAATAGTAGTCCACCCTGGACTTTCAGCTTTATTTGGGTCCCTGAAGGACAGATTAGGTGTGCAGCAAGTAAACACACACAAGACACATAAACACATACAAGTTCTACACACAGTCCACCTGGAACACAACGGTACCAGTACGAGGACAGATAGATACCAGTACAAGGTGCATGGATAGCAGCGTCAAAGTCACCTACATAGTAAGTAACCTTCATAACTCAAACCCCCTCCATCCACCACATCCCTCCTGTCCCCCAACAGCTCCACTGGCTCCCGGTCCAGTCCCGGTCCACTGGATCCTGGTCCAGTCCCAGTCCACTGGATCCTGGTCCACTTCCGTATCCAGTTCAAAGTCCTCCTGTTTGCATTCAAGGCCATCCACAACCTCGACCCTCCCATATTTGTCTGAGCTCCTCCAAAAGTCCCACTCCCTCCCGCTCCCTCAGATCCTCTTCCTCCATACACCTGTCTGTCCACTCTGCCTGTCTCACCACCATGGGGAGCAGAGCATTCAGCCGCTCTGCCAGTTGACTACCAGTTGTCTGGGACCAAGCAGTAAAGAAATGAGGAAAAACAGGAGTTTGTTGAAAAAGTGGGTTTTTATTTACCCCAAAAAATGCATAAACCAGAGCTCAATATCTAGGCCTATAAAAGAGGTCAACACAATATAACTTCAACCAAAAATAGCAACAACAAAACAAGATATTAACTCATCTAACTGACCTCTCTGGAGTTCATTACCACCCCAACTCAGAAACATTGATTCATTCCCCCATTTCAAATTACAACTCAAAACACATCTGTTTAAAACTGTCTACTCCACTTGATGTCAATAATTGCTCTGCCTCTTTCTGTTGTTGGTATTGTTGTTGTATTCTTATTTTTTGCTGTTTTTGAATGTCTTATGTATCACTATGATATCGGGTGATGGCTCAGAAATGATGTTGGGAGACCTCAAAGATGACGACCAGTCCGATGATTATAAATCAAATGCAGCTTTATTTACACAGTGAACAAACTTTCATGACACTGGGACAACCATGAGCATACAGACGTGTCTGCCCAACGATGACCAACATGTACATCAGAATGAATTTTTTTGCTTACACAGCATGAGATATCTATTTCAGTTGGAACAGTTTACTCTCAAACTGCACCTTTTATGTCTGAGTCTCCTAATAGACTATCCTGGCTCCAGTTCCTCTGTGTGACAGTTGGGCCCAAACTCCTAATAGAGTCTACACATCCTAAGCTAGGGTTTACTGTGAGACCTTAAACTGACTGGTCTTTAAAAGCTCCTGAGGCTATGTTTACACGGAAACGATCTGAAGAGAAAATGCAAAAGTGGCGTTGCGTTATCACTTTTTATTCTGCGTATAGACGAGCGTTATGGAGGGGAAATCTGCGTGCATATGGTGACGCAAAAGTGTGTGAAATTCGATGTAGTATACACTCCAGGTGACTAGGTGGCACTGCCACACAACACCACCAAGGCACCCACCTGCATAGAACATTCATTCTACTTCTCTCCTTAGTAGCGCGAAACCAAAACATGCCGAAGCGAACAACAAAAGCTCGTCTGGAAAGACGAGGAGGTGGAGCTGCATGTTTGTCTGATGATGACCGGCACAGTTGACCGTGATAAGCCACAACACAGCACCCACGGGAGCACTACCAATACCCTGAGCCACAACACAGCACCCACGGGAGCACTACCAATACCCTGAGCCTCGCGGCCCTTCAGCCGCTGCTTGAGAGCGAGAGGCAGCGGGACAGAGGAGGCTGAAGCAGACCCTCCTCTGACCGCTGACCGCTGACCTCTGCCCGCTGACCGCTGACCTCTGACCTCTGACCGCTGACCGCTGACCTCTGACCTCTGACCGCTGACCGCTGACCTCTGACCTCTGACCGCTGACCTCTGACCTCTGCCCGCTGACCGCTGACCGCTGACCGCTGACCGCTGACCTCTGACCTCTGACCTCTGACCGCTGACCGCTGACCGCTGACCTCTGACCGCTGACCGCTGACCTCTGACCTCTGACCGCTGACCTCTGACCGCTGACCGCTGACCGCTGACCTCTGACCTCTGACCGCTGACCGCTGACCTCTGACCGCTGACCTCTGACCTCTGACCTCTGACCGCTGACCGCTGACCTCTGACCGCTGACCGCTGACCGCTGACCGCTGAGCTCTGACCGCTGACCTCTGACCTCTGACCGCTGACCTCTGACCGCTGACCTCTGACCGCTGACCTCTGACCTCTGACCTCTGCCCGCTGACCTCTGACCGCTGACCTCTGCCCGCTGACCGCTGACCTCTGCCCGCTGACCTCTGACCGCTGACCTCTGACCGCTGACCTCTGACCTCTGCCCGCTGACCTCTGACCTCTGACCGCTGACCTCTGACCTCTGCCCGCTGACCTCTGACCTCTGACCGCTGACCTCTGCCCGCTGACCGCTGACCTCTGCCCGCTGACCGCTGACCTCTGCCCGCTGACCTCTGACCGCTGACCGCTGCCCGCTGACAGCTGACCGCTGACCGCTGACCTCTGACCTCTGACCGCTGACCGCTGACCGCTGCCACTCGCTCTCTCTCTCTCTCTCTCTCTCTTCATCCATTACGTTGTCGCCTGCTCTGGCTCAAATGAATAGCCTACATATGGTCATCGAACTATAACAACCTTATCCACATTGTTGAAATCATTTAAATATTGAGCCATTACATTGAAATTCTAACAGGAGCCTATAATTTCTGTATCCTACTCCGTAACAACAGACGCCTTTTTCTCGTCTCTCTCCACACCGCTGTCTTCAGACTTTTGCGTTTTTACCCTTTAGACGGTAACGCGACGGTGGAGCGTTTTTAAGATTTCCACTCTGGAGGGTGGTTTCACTTTTTTGCGTTTTTAAGCCCCAAAAACGCCGTCACCGTGTAAACGAAAGGCACATCCGATAAAATATTTTTTCGTTTTCACCCGAGAGCGTCATTGTGTATAGAATAGATGAGATACATTTACACATCTGCATGCACACATACCAAACCTATCACACTGTATGGTGTCCTTGAATGCAGAGAAAGGGGCCTTTAAATAAAATGTATTATTATTATTATTATTTATAGAGCAGGATTACGTACATATCAGCCTACAAAGTTGCCACAATATAATCAACAATGACACATCGTCAACAACAACATCTGCATCCATTACATTACATCACCGACCCCACAGACACACACACACACAGACACACACACACACACACACACACAGACACACACACACACACACACACACACAGACACACACACACAGACACACACACACACACACACACACACACACACACACACACACACACACACACACACACACACACACACACACACACAGACACACACACACACACACACACACACACACACACACGACACACACACACACACACACACACACACAGACACACACACACACACACACACACACACACACACACACACACACACACACACACACACACACACACACACACACAGACACACACACACACACAGACACACACACACACACACACACACACACACACAGACACAACAATACATTTAAAAAATACATCAAAATAAAAAAATAAAAAAAAATACATTAATACAATTTATTAAAACTACTTTTAATTATGGAATTATGTAAAATAATTTTATTTAATGAGTTTGTTTTAAATTGCATTTCTGCTGGTGTGTACTGTGTGTAGCTGAGTGTGTATAAGTGTGTACTTGTGTGTAGCTGGGTGTGTACAGGTGTGTACTGTGTGTACTGGTGTGTAGCTGAGTGTGTACTTGTGTGTAGCTGAGTGTGTAGCTGAGTGTGTATTTGTGTGTAGCTGAGTGTGTAGCTGAGTGTGTAGCTGAGTGTGTACTGGTGTGTAGCTGAGTGTGTAGCTGAGTGTGTAGCTGAGTGTGTACTGGTGTGTAGCTGAGTGTGTATTTGTGTGTAGCTGAGTGTGTAGCTGAGTGTGTACTGGTGTGTAGCTGAGTGTGTATTTGTGTGTAGCTGAGTGTGTACTGGTGTGTAGCTGAGTGTGTATTTGTGTGTAGCTGAGTGTGTAGCTGAGTGTGTAGCTGAGTGTGTACTGGTGTGTAGCTGAGTGTGTAGCTGAGTGTGTACTGGTGTGTAGCTGAGTGTGTAGCTGAGTAGTAGCTGAGTGTGCTGAGTGTGTAGCTGAGTGTGTAGCTGAGTGTGTAGCAGAGTGTGTAGCTGAGTGTGTACTGTTGTGTAGCTGAGTGTGTAGCTGAGTGTGTAGCTGAGTGTGTACTGGTGTGTAGCTGAGTGTGTAGCTGAGTGTGTAGCTGAGTGTGTAGCTGAGTGTGTACTGGTGTGTAGCTGAGTGTGTAGCTGAGTGTGTAGCTGAGTGTGTACTGGTGTGTAGCTGAGTGTGTAGCTGAGTGTGTAGCTGAGTGTGTGCTGGTGTGTAGCTGAGTGTGTAGCTGAGTGTGTAGCTGAGTGTGTACTGGTGTGTAGCTGAGTGTGTGCTGGTGTGTAGCTGAGTGTGTACTGGTGTGTAGCTGAGTGTGTACTGGTGTGTAGCTGAGTGTGTAGCTGAGTGTGTAGCTGAGTGTGTAGCTGAGTGTGTACTGGTGTGTAGCTGAGTGTGTACTGGTGTGTAGCTGAGTGTGTAGCTGAGTGTGTAGCTGAGTGTGTACTGGTGTGTAGCTGAGTGTGTACTGGTGTGTAGCTGAGTGTGTAGCTGAGTGTGTAGCTGAGTGTGTGCTGGTGTGTAGCTGAGTGTGTAGTGTGTAGCTGAGTGTGTGCTGGTGTGTAGCTGAGTGTGTAGCTGAGTGTGTAGCTGAGTGTGTACTGGTGTGTAGCTGAGTGTGTAGCTGAGTGTGTAGCTGAGTGTGTAGCTGAGTGTGTAGCTGAGTGTGTAGCTGGTGTGTAGCTGAGTGTGTAGCTGAGTGTGTAGCTGAGTGTGTAGCTGAGTGTGTAGCTGAGTGTGTGCTGGTGTGTAGCTGAGTGTGTAGCTGAGTGTGTAGCTGAGTGTGTAGCTGAGTGTGTACTGGTGTGTAGCTGAGTGTGTAGCTGAGTGTGTAGCTGAGTGTGTGCTGGTGTGTAGCTGAGTGTGTAGCTGAGTGTGTAGCTGAGTGTGTAGCTGAGTGTGTAGCTGAGTGTGTAG
>JABUOV010000773.1:0-13700 GCA_025617405.1 Perca schrenkii
GAGGAGCTACAGCCTGTTTCTATTGTATTACATGGTAATATTAGAATAACAGAGGTGTAGAGATTACCTGGAAACGCTTCTGGTAGTTTCTGTTTAACAACCATGAATCAGTACCGTAAAATGCAAAACTGACTTTTTCTATTGTATTACATGGTAATATTAGAATAACAGATGTGTAGCTATTACCTGGAAACGCTTCTGGTAGTTTCTGTTTAACAACCATGAATCAGTACCGTAAAATGCAAAATTGCCTTTTTCTATTGTATTTCATGGTAATATTAGAATAACAGAGGTGTAGCTATTACCTGGAAACGCTTCTGGTAGTTTCTGTTTAACAACCATGAATCAGTACCGTAAAATGCAAAATTGCCTTTTTCTATTGTATTACATGGTAATATTAGAATAACAGAGGTGTAGCTATTACCTTGAAATGCTTCTGGTAGTTTCTGTGTAACAACAAAGAATCAGTACCGTAAAATGCAAAATTGCCTTTTTCTATTGTATTACATGGTAATATTATAATAACAGAGGTGTAGAGATTACCTGGATATGCTTCTGGTAGTTTCTGTGTAACAACCATGAATCAGTACGGCAAAATGCAACATTGCCTTCTTCTATTGTATTACATGGTAATATTAGAATAACAGAGGTACAGAGATTACCTTAAAATGCTTTTGGTAGTCTACAAGTACTCTCTGCACCTCCGTTATTATAATATTACCATGAAATGTTTCTTTTCCTGCATGCATGTAACCCTGTGCAATCTGACCAGCAGCTAAACACCATCCACTATCAAGCACTGGAGACTGGGATTGTCGTAACTCAGTTTATTTAGAAAGGGTGAAACTGGGAAATGAAACGCAATGACCAGTTGCTTACGTATTGATGAGTCACAAACATTATACAATCATAATTGTAAAAACAATATAACTACACAACACTGTAATGCAGCAGTATATACAGTAGCTAACATGTAACCTGAAATAAAGGAAATATTTAATGTATTGTTATACAGTGTACATAGAATAACCTATATTGTTTATCTAAATAAACTAAAATACACTTACATGTAGCACAACCCAAGATAACAGTGGCAAACTAGCTTAATGAAGCGTACTGATAGTCTAATCTGAGCTATCAATCATCATCAAACATATACATATTGCACATCAAACTTTCTGACAATAATTAACAAAGATATCAGAACAGTATGTCAGCATCTGTTTCACATACCGAGAATGCTACCAAAGGCATGGAACGTCGAAGATTGAAGCGGATCGTATGGAGAGATAACAAATGAGGCTGTCCTGCTCACGTTCAACTTCCTGACTGAAGTCCCATGGTGCAAATGTCCTGCAGTTCTTAAAGGAACACACACACATTCTCCCATTGCTGGCAGTGGTTTGTTCCACAAGTGTGTGTGTTCCTTTAAGAACTGTAGGACATTTGCACCATGGGACTTCAGTCAGGAAGTTTAACATGAGCAGGACCAAGGGGGTAAGCTTCGCTTCAGAACTCGAGCCATCTATGGTGCCATTTTGTTGCTAACTGGCCATCACCTCCTGTTAGCATTCCGCTGACCGCCATTTTTTTTACGTCACTTGACTGCGAATAACTTTACATCAGAAATGTTTGAAGACTCTATTTGTCCGTTGTTTAGTTCCAAAGAAACACGACAATGTATAAAAGGCTTCATTACCTTGTACCTCACGTTATGGCTCCGTAGCAGACGTTTTTGTAAAAATAAGCTAACGATTGTGTCATAACCAAGTGACTTACTGTCGCATAGTAGAGGAATTGCCGTATAGTACAGGAGAAGCTTGCAGGCCGTTTCGACTTACATGAGCTGTTTAGGTTTAATTACTAATGTTAACTAGCATGTTAGTTAGCAATAATTAGCCTGTGCCCATGTTATCTCCTTACATACACCTACACTCTCCGTATCTGTAAGATTGGGAATGATTGAGATTTCTCTTGGCACAGCTACCACAAGACTTCCAACTTTCAGACACGTTGCTCACGTCACATTCTCTCAGTTGGAGGCTGCGCAGTAAAGCTGGCCATCACCGGAAAAGTGCTTCTAATAGCCTTCACTGGTCTCCGTCCAGAGCAACGGGGTCTATTGGTCCTTTATATACTGTTTATGAGCAGGACAGCCTCATGTGTTATCTCTCCATACAATCCGCTTCAATCTTCGACGTTCCATGCCTTTGGTAGCATTCTCGGTATGTGAAACAGATGCTGACATACTGTTCTAATATCTTTGTTAATTATTGTCAGAAAGTTTGATGTGCAATATGTATATTTTTGATGATGATTGATAGCTCATATTAGACTATCAGTACGCTTCATTAAGCTAGTTTGCCACTGTTATCTTGGGTTGTGCTACATGTAAGTGTATTTTAGTTTATTTAGATAAACAATATAGGTTATTCTATGTACACTGTATAACAATACATTACGTATTTCCTTTATTTCAGGTTACATGTTAGCTACTGTATATACTGCTGCATTACAGTGTTTTGTAGTTATATTGTTTTTACAATTATGATTGTATAATGTTTGTGACTCATCAATACGTAAGCAACTGGTCATTGCGTTTCATTTCCCAGTTTTACCCTTTCTAAATAAACTGAGTTACGACAATCCCAGCCTCCAGTGCTTGATGGTGGATGGTGTTTAGCTGCTGGTCAGATTGCACAGGGTTACATGCATGCAGGAAAAGAAACATTTCATGGTAATATTAGAATAACAGAGGTGCAGAGATTACCTGGAAACTACCAGAAGCATTTCCAGGTAATCTCTACACCTCTGTTATTATAATATTACCATGTAATGCAATAGAAAAAGGCAATTTTGAATTTTGCCGTACTGATTCATGGTTGTTACACAGAAACTACCAGAAGCATATCCAGGTAATCTCTACACCTCTGTTATTCTAATATTACCATGTAATACAATAGAAACAGGCAGTTTTGCATTTTACGGTACTGATTCATGGTTGTTACACAGAAACTACCAGAAGCGTTTCCAGGTAATATCTACACCTCTGTTATTCTAATATTACCATGTAATACAATAGAAAAAGACAATTTTGCATTTTGCGGTACTTTTTCATGGTTGTTACACAGATACTACCAGAAGCGTTTCCAGGTAATATCTACACCTCTGTTATTCTAATATTACCATGTAATACAATAGAATGATTACACATCATTAACATAAATTAACAAAGTATTACCTTGAAACAAAAGGGAAATGTTTGGAACATAAAGGGTGGATACATTTCAGCATTATAATATGGTAATTACCAATTTTAAATTCCAAGAAGTTTTATCTAATTTGGAAGGTATTACGCTGATAGTAGCCTATAATACTGTGAAAACATCAACATATATTACCCCATTATTACCATGTTATTTATTAGAATATAAATATAAGTATATTACCATTACCTAGATATACATATGGTTATTGTCAAACCCTTTCTTACTTATTACATTGGTAATTGCATGTTATTACATCTGTTACCTTTTCACCTTATTACCCCAGTATTACATCTTATTATTGTGATGTATTACCACGTTATTACTTTGGTAATTACATGTTATTACCTATATATTAACTCTTTATTATCTCACTGTTACCCCACTATTACCATCTTATTACCGAGTCGTAATATGCAGTGCTACCCAAAATTGTTACATCGAACAACAAACAATCTTTAAAAATCAATTTAAATGTCACAACATACAGGTAAATAAATCAAAAATATGTTTTTTTTTTAAATTTGAAGTAAAAAAAAAACACCTCAACGAAAAATACATTAATACAAAATACACTCATGGCGTCTGCGTGGTGGACGGTCCTTTTTCTCTTTGGGCTCTTGCAGCCCTCTCCCCTCCACGGTTACGTGCGCCGGTAAACCACTTCAACAGCGCCATTTCCACTTCTTTGCGGTTCACATTTTGATTCATTGCATTACTCTTCAGTGCACCTAAAAACAAAGGAGCATAAGTCAATTTAGCAAGGTTCTTTTTTGCTCCAACAAGTGCATGTTCTGCTCTTTCAATGGGTTGTCTCAGTCAGTTTTTTTAGCGCTAACAGTTACGGAGACATTCAAGCAGTTTAGCACTGTGATGGCCACGGCCGTGGCCATACAGCCATCTTAAAGGCGGTAACCTCATACACTCACATTTATCTTAGTTCATGCAGTTTTCCTTAAGATTGGTTTCTATATCTTTTCAGACACATAATTGTTTGTTGTAAACATTTATTTAGTTTTAAATAACTTACAGGGCACTGGATTTGGTTTACATATATACTTTATTAGTTTTGGATTGGTTTTCTAATATAACTGTTTTCTTTGAGCTTACCAGTGTTGCGGATTCCACACCCTGGAGTGAGGCATGCAGGCTGCAGTGACAAAGGGTTGGCATCTGGAACTACAGCAGCTTTATAGGGGTGGTGGCTAAATTGGACTCTACCACTACTTGTTATGTCAGGGAGGAGTTAGCTTTATTTGTCCTCAAGATATTTGAGTTTAGATTTGTATTGTCTTTAGTACATTTATTCAGTTAATGTTAATTAAGATTACATTTCTTTTGGAGTAAGTGTTTAGTTGTTTTCTTTTGTTATTTGTAATTAACATATTAGTGTTATTGTTAGTCTCCCCCTGGGTGTCAAACCTGGTCTGATCACCCAGTATATAAGTCCCCTTTGTTTCATGTATAGGAGGTCAGTTGTATTTTTGAGTTTGTTATGTTCAGAGCTTAAGTTCAGTTTGTTTATTTGACCACTTTTAAGGGCCCAAACTTTATATTTATTTGTTGTCAGAGGTTTATTTGTTGTTTTTGGTGGGTAAAATAAAAAACCCTTTTTTGAAATCTCCTTGCAACTCCTCATGCCTAACTGCTTGGTCCCTGACAAGCACCATGGATTTTGTTTTCTAGTTAGTGCTCACCTTTCTTTGAAAAGAAGTCAGTTACCAATTGTTTCCCCTCATCCCTCATACGTTTCTCTCCTCCTCCTGTCTTTCCTTTCTTTTTGGTAGCATGATTTGGCTTTCTTTGAGAAAAGACATTTCTACAGCAGAAGTTTGCGCTCCACCAGACGCTCAACTGAACTAGCTAACGTAATGCATGCAGGTGGACTAAACCATTTAGCACATTAGCAAAGGGGGGGGGGTGAGACATTTTTGTATACAAAATAGTCAGTCAATCAACCAAGTTATTCTGCCAATACACTAACTTCACACTTCATCTGATATGCATTATAAAATATTATTAGGAAATAAAAATATCCAGGTAAAATAAAATATATTCCAAACTTTTCAAGGGCCCTCTCTCCCCTTGAGCCCTGGTAATTAGTATTGGTTTTACCCCCGGTCCGATGCCCTTAGTGTCTGTGCTGCTGCTCGTCTTTATCCAGAGAGAGCGAACACTAAGTGACGCACAGGTCTGCTTCAGAGCTCCGTCTATCGTGATATATTAATTATTGTCCAACCTCTCCCGCTGTTTTTCCTTTTGGTTAGATTCTACATCAGATTAAACAGCACAAACCAAAAATACAGACCACTGTACAATCTGCAGTGTTATTTTTCTGGCAAAATAATATTTCAACTTACCTCAATTTGTGAATGTCTGATAGAAGTTCTCCTTTAAGTCACAGCTAGCAGCAGTGCTTTCCGAATGGACTGCTAACGTTTTCAGCGCGAAACAAGGCCTTTGGATACAGGCCCCTTATAGATGTCCTAAGAACTGCCTGACCAAATAACAATTAAATACAGTAAAATTCCTAAATTGAGAGAATTAACAAACGTTAACTGCTCCACTAGCTTCATTCTGAATGAGCCTAATTAGGTGTTGTGTGCATAACAGGCGGAAAGAGTACTGAAAAGCTGTACTCAAGTACAAGCGCTGTAACATTGCTAAAATATTACTCTGTTACAAGTAAAAGTACTGGTGAAGAAAAATTGAGAAATACTCAAGTAAAAGTACAATTTGTAAAAAAACAAAAAAAAACCTACTCAGAGTATTAGTTACTTTTAACCACCGTCACTTCTCCAGATAAGGGCTGGATGTGTGTTTTCCTTTACCAAAAGTTAAAATGCCAACAATCTATTAATCATTAATAATTGATTACATACAAAATAAGTGTTTTTCCCTCATTTTTTTCTCAAACAGATCTTCTGTACCTTTTACAGCCAACACATCAGTCATTGTTGGTGTATGAGCTACACCTTGATAGAAACACATGCTACTCCTTGGTCCAAGGACATCTAACAACAGAGAAGTGGAAGACAGATTGATGATGAGGCCTCCTGCAAGTCCTTTTCTAACAAATATTGAATTACAATTTCCTAAGAGGTAATAAATGCATCATATTCATGTCCATAAAGGGACTAGCTGTCTGTGAGCTATTTGGCGTCATCTTCAAAAATGAAGTACCGTAAAACTTTGAATAGGATCAAATAGACCATTGGGACAGGCATCTATGAGATGTGGATAACCGTATGGGGTTATTTGTAGGGATGCTTGACATTGATTTTGTACCGATACCAATACCAATATTGTCCAATGCTTAATTTCCGATACCGATATTAGCCGATACAGATACCGAAACATATGATCGTTCATAGGCTTACTGCCCACTGTTCCATGACTCCCTTGAAACTGGGGATTTGAATGGTTTGAAGGACTAGCCAACAACCAGTAGGCTAACTGGGGTGCGGTGCTTACTACCCCTTCGAGAGAAGATGCCAACTGAACATTTCTTTGACTGAGGTAAACTGAAAACAAATAGCCACACAAGAACAAAAATTCAACTCATTCCACTCATTGGGGCTTAGATCTGCCCTGCACAAGAATGTATTTACTCGACAAACCCTGTGTGTATGCTGGTTGGCCAACAACCTACACCCAAATTTTGTCTGCATTCGCATTGAGAAGAAACAAGCTTTCCAATAAGGTATAAAATGACATACTTTAGTCATTTTAAACCATTTCAAAAACCAATACCGATATTTACCGATATTGAATTTTAAAGCCAATATCGGCCGATAATATTGAGCATAGTTATTTGTCTAAATATGTGTTTCTGCCCCAAGGGACAGGCGTCTGGGACTAGGCTATTATTTGAAATGTTACGGTAGGCCTGCAACCTTTCTGATAGTCCACTAATCAGCATAATTCAACACAGCGTAAACTTCGACCTATTTTGATGTTTTTTACATTTTTGGGAAGTTACATTTTTCATTTTCTGCACGACTAACAAAAATGACTGATGGATTGTTTTAGCGAAAGATCTACATTCATGCAATGTTTGTTCTTTGGTGACTAGTGTGACTTGAAATGTATTGAGTTACAATTTCTAAATCTCAACATGCTTGATTAGTCTAAATGTTGAGTACTAAGTTACTAAAAATTGTACAGTAAGTAATTACATAACTCAGTAGGCCTACATAGTTACTTTGCGCCTCTGCCATGCAGGACCCATATATGTGTTCCCAGATTAAACCCATGCCCACTCGGCACATAAATATGTCATGCAAGACCCATATATGTGTTCCCAGATTAAACCCATGCCCACTCGGCACATAAATATGTCATGCAAGACCCATATATGTGTTCCCAGATCAAACCCATGCCCACTCGGCACATAAATATGTCATGCAAGACCAATATATGTGTTCCCAGATCAAACCCATGCCCACTTGGCACATAAAAATGCCATGCAGGACCCATGTATGTGTTCCCTCAACAAACCCATTCCCACTTGGCCCATAAAAATTCTATGCAGGACCCATATATGCGTTCCCAGTTCAAACCCATGGCCTCTTGGCCCATAAAAATTCTATGCAGGACCCATATATGCGTTCCCAGTTCAAACCCATGGCCACTTGGCCCATAAAAATGACATGCAGAACCCATATATGCGTTCCCAGTTCAAACCGCTGGCCACTTGGCCCATAAAAATGACATGCAGGACTTATATATGTGTTCCCAGTTCAAACCCATGCCCTCTCGGCCCATAAAACTTCTATGCAGGATCCACATATGCATTCCCAGTTCAAACCCATGCCCATAAATGTGCCATGCAGGACCCATATATGTGTTCCCAGTTCAAACCCATGCCCACTTGGACCATAACACTTCTATGCAGGACCCATATATGCGTGCCCAGTTCAAACTCATGGCCACTTGGCCCATAAAAATGCCATGCAGGACCCATATATGAGTTCAAAGTTCAAACCCATGCCCACTTGGACCATAAAACGTCTATGCAGGATCCATATATGCATTCCCAGTTCAAACCCATGCCTACTCGGCCCATAAATGTGCCATGCAGGACCCATATATCTGTTCCCTGATCAAACCCATGCCCACTCGGCCCATAAAACTTCTTTGCAGGATCCATATATGCATTCCCAGTTCAAACCCATGCCCACTTGGCCCATAAATGTGCCATGCAGGACCCATATATGTGTTCCCAGTTCAAACCCATGGCCACTTGGCCCATAAACATTCTATGCAGGACCCATATATGCGTTCCCAGTTCAAACCCATGCCCACTCGGCCCATAAATGTGCCATGCAGGACCCATATATGTGTTCCCAGTTCAAACCCATGGCCACTTGGCCCATAAAAATGACATGCAGAACCCATATATGCGTTCCCAGTTCAAACCGCTGGCCACTTGGCCCATAAAAATGACATGCAGGACTTATATATGTTTTCCCAGTTCAAACCCATGCCCTCTCGGCCCATAAAACTTCTATGCAGGATCCACATATGCATTCCCAGTTCAAACCCATGCCCACTCGGCCCATAAATGTGCCATGCAGGACCCATATATGTGTTCCCAGTTCAAACCCATGCCCACTTGGCCCATACAAATTCTCTGCAGGACCCATATATGTGTTCCCAGTTCAAACCCATGGCCACTTGGCCCATACAAATGCCATGCAGGACCCATATATGTGTTCCCAGTTCAAACCCATGCCCACTTGGACCATAAATATGCCATGCAGGACCCATATGTTCCCAGATCAAAGCCATGCCCACTCGGCACATAAATATGTCATGCAAGACCCATATATGTGTTCCCAGATCAAACCCATGCCCACTCGGCACATAAAAATGCCATGCAGGTAGAGGTGGGCGATATATCGTTTAGACGATAATATCCAAATTGTTGTCTGGACGATATGCAAAATTGGGATATCGAATATTTCATAATTTGTACAATCCAAGCCCTCAAACATGAAAAGAGCTGAAGGAAGTTAAAGAGAAAACAAATAGTGCACACTATAACCTTCTAAACAATTATATGTAGCGATTTTAATACTGTAGGGGTTTGTTTGACTGTATTTTTCTGTACAAAATCACGATCGTCCCGCACGAGAGTAAACTGCCATAGTTCTTACCTTGTGCGTTATGACGTTCACTCATGTCAACAAAGATGGCGGTGCGCGACTGTGCAGTGGCTCTCCTGTCGGTGTATATTCATACAAGTACGTATAGCCCCACTGAACTAATCAATACAGGACCACGATACAACACAGCCGTTACGAGAGTCTTCCAGGCGGCTCATAACATCCCGGAGGAAATAGCCTGACGGAGCCCTCCAGGTTGTTGTCGGCGCTAGCACGCCAAGCTAGCTATCTACCGGCAGAATGAGAACATAACTCTGGCACGAGTCAGACCAGAGGTGGAGGACTGCATTTTTGTGCACAATGAATGGAGTAACAACAGCAGGATCGTTGCCCAGTGAGGCTTACCTGACCTGGAGCCGTGTCGGTAATATACTGACCATTTTATTTACTACGAAAACAGCACACTGCCGTCTACATAGCCCTCGATGCTAACGTTAGCAAAAGTTTGGTTCACTGCTAACCATAGTGAACAAACTGCAGCGCGATATTCATTTTTGTCAATATCTCCCAACCCTACATGCAGGAACCATTTTTGTTTTCCCAGTTCAAACCCATGCCCAATTGGTCCATGCCTGTCCCTCATGGGGCCCATGTAATCAGCTCATATGGGCTTCCTATGGGGGACTCATACTACAAAACCTACATGGGACCAGCTGATTTCACCCAGCCAAAGCCCATGCCCACACAGTAACCATGGAACCCCTACATAACCCATCTGGGCCCAACATGTCATTGCTGGCTGGGTAGCGAAATTCTGTTAGAGCATTTAACTGGTTGCATCCAGGGAGCAACTTGCTCAGGGACTCTTTTACATATTGTCAGATGACCTGGAATTGATCCACCAACCTTGTGGTTGTGGGCAACCATTTTACCTCTGGGCCACAAGCCACCCATGGGTGAAAGTATTTTGTCAACCGTGCTCTGGCTTGTAAGCATTGTGTTTCATGTTTACACCATGTTCTGCTATTTCATTTTGAGATTATTTGCATGAATAAGTGTTTTGGCATTCATGGCCAAGTGCCATTTAATTAATCCATGGTTTAAAGAGAGGGATTTCATGTTTAATGTTTTGCATGTTTCTACTTTTTCCACAAACGCACCCTACATATAGTGGAAACTCTCAGACAGCTTGAGAGGTGATTTAACTGTCAAGAGTGAAAATCAATCCAAAGCATCAGAATAATCACATGTAACTTTACTGAACAGCTGTGGCTGGAAATGGCAAAAGAAGACAAACATGCAAAGCAACAAAATATGGCGTAGCCTTTTACCGAAAATATTCACATCTAACTCCCAATGTAATCATGAATATTTTCACAGTTAACTGTAATTTAACCAGACATTTCCTTTTTCCCAGTAACTTTTCCCATTACATTTACCTTTATTAACTCTGTTACATGTAACTAGTTACTCCCCAACACTGTTTAAAAGCCAACAGACAGACAATGATGTGTTAGCTCAGGGTCTCCAGCAGAGGGCAGACATGTTGTTTTATAGATCCAGCTGCTGAACCTCTGGATCTGATGATGGTTCTGTCTCTCAGTCAAGGGTGTAGGTTTGGTTTCAACATTGATGGGGGGACACATTATAACTGGGGGTTTATCCTTCATAAAATATTGTCTGTTAAACTCTTCATTTCCTGCATTCTGGTGAATTTTGATGACAACAATTTATGGTGCAAATGTCTTTATGTAAAGGAAATGATTATTCTCCTTTATTGTTCAAAACGTTCTTCACATTCAAAACATCACACATGTTTCAGGATGTGTTATTTTTTAGGAATCATGTCCATCTCAACAATTTATCTGTTAGAGAATGAGACCTTGTTCAAGCCAAAACCTCCAAAGTTTAAATATCCATGAATCTATCTTTATCTCTCACTTCCTATTGTTTTCTTTAATTACATACAGTTCTATTTTTGCGTACATGTTTTGCGCTCCCTCAATGGATATTTTTACCTCTTTTCGGGGTTGGGTTTTTCATAGTGTTTGAGGGAGACAAATCTACGTCTTCTAAATATTGGGGGGAGACATATCCCCTGCATCCCCCCTGAAGTCTACACCTATGACCTCAGTGGATCAACTCTGTCACACTGCTCACAGCTGGGGACCTCTGATGATCAATACAACTTTATCATCATTACTTATTCATCTTTTTCATGCTTAAGTAAACAGAACACAAAGGCAACTAGAAAAATATGAATAAAGCCAAAATATATACAAGTTATCTTAAATAGTAAAACAAGTCTAGGTTGTTATGCTGACACCACTGAGCCAGATGTTGTACCTCTTCTTTGTAGGCTGTTTCGTCGTTGTCTGTTACGAGTCCAACTACGGTGGTGTTGTCTGTAAATTTGATGATGGTATTGGACAAAGGGGCGTAGCTGTAATTTAAGAAGTGAGGGGGACAGATTGTTCACGAGGAGGATTTTTAATGAAAGATCCTTATCCATTTGTCTCTCGAAATCACAGATTCCAACTAGCCTACATTTCATTTATGAGTGAGACCATGGTGTTTTTTTTGGTTAATTTAATAGTCCGATGGATAATTGCTGCTTACGAAAAATGATTGTTGCAGTGTATATATATATATATATTTTTTTTTTTACATTTCGCACCGATGCTGTAGATAATTCTGGTGGATTATCATGTTTGCTTTCTGTATGGACGCTACGAGACACCGTACTTTAGGAAGTGCACATGCGCAAGTGGATTATAGCTCTGTGTGTGCACGGCTCCCGGCTAGGTGATGCGTGAATGCAAGATGACGCCTGTTACTTGACTGAATAAGTTCTACATTGTTTCTGGAAGTAAACTTAACCACTTGGATTCATAAATTAAAGACTCCTCGTATATTGGTAACATGGTGTCAGAAGAGGGATAAATTCATCGCCTGTAAGTTCCATGTGATTTTTTTTTTGTCTTGAGCGGAGCGGACAACTAATCTAACGTCACGACTGAGAGAAATAATGGCAGATGGATTTCGCAGACCAGACCCCCTCGTTTTTGACGGGAACATTGCCGAGAATTGGCGGATTTTTGAACAAGAATATGATATCTTCATAGCGGCGGCACACTCTGACAAGCCTGCCAAAACAAAAGCATATATCCTCCTCAATCTCGCAGGAGCGGAGGCCATCGAACGGGAGCGTTCATTTGTTTACACAGCGGAGGTGAGGGCGCCTGGTGACGATGGAGCCGTCATCGTTCCGGCTGAATCCAGAGAAAACCCAGAGTGTTTGAAACGGAAATTTCGTGAAGTGTGTAACCCTCAACACAACAAAATTATGGAGAGACACAAGTTCCATTCACGGAATCAGAAACAAGGTGAGACTATTGAATCCTACATCAGTGACTTGAGGATCAAAGCTAAAAGTTGTCACTTTGGAGACCTGACAGATGAACTGATTTGTGACAGAATAGTGTGTGGCATCAGGAATGACAATATAAGAAAGGCTTTGCTACGTGACAGTGAATTAACCCTAACGAAAGCCATTACTATCTGCCGCATATATGAAATGACTGAGGAGACTAATAAGGCTCTAGCCCAGCCCCAAATAGCCACCACTGTTGACACGGTTCAGCCAAACTCTGGTGGGTGGCACAACAGGTCAAGACATAAACCTCGAGCAGGCCAGTGTGAGGCCAGATCCATTACAAACTGCAGTAACTGTGGAGACAGCCACGCAGCACAGAAAGACAAATGTCCTGCCTTTAGGCAGCAGTGCCATAACTGTAACAAATTTAATCATTACAAAAAATGCTGCAAGTCCAAAATCGGTTCACCAGTTAGAGCTGAAAAAGCCTGATAACTGTAGCAGTGATGACACTTTCTATGTGGATGGTGTTGAAGTGGACACTATAAATCCCCAAGCAGAGGATCAAGATGAAGGGTTTGTTACGCTGGATGTATACGACCGACCAATCCAGATGAAGGTTGATACAAGTGCAAAGTGCAATGTGATGTCAAAAGACAATTTCCAACAGCTGGCTAATGGAAAGCGGCCCGTGGAGCACAGCAAAAATGCCAACCTAGTGGCTTATGGAGGCAGCAAAATAGAGACTATAGGCATAGTCACACTGCCTTGTTGTTTAGATGGACAGCAACACACATTACCCTTTTTCCTAGTGGACCGAGACGTAGTGCCACTACTGGGATTTAGTGCATGTGTGCGCTTAGGAATTGTCACAATGAGCCCACACGTTCATCAGGTCAGCACCGAGAGCAATGCTGATTTTACCAAACAGATCCATGCACAGTACAA
>JABUOV010000774.1:5000-10000 GCA_025617405.1 Perca schrenkii
GCCTGAACCGGTACTTTTCAATAAAGTTAAAAAAAAAAAAAAGAATAAAGAGAAAAAATAAGGGTAGTAAACAACAGTCAGTGACTTGTTTATTGCTAAGGCCATGGTCAAAATTAAAGATTTAATAATAATGTAATAACTATAACAATAACAATAACTTATTTCAACAGTAAATTGCTGTTGAACCCCAGATGGGAAAAGGGTATTTTACAATTACTGTGAATGCACCACGAGGCTACCTGTTTTAAGTGAATCTGTGTTGTTTAATTGCGACAACGGCAGCTGCGAGTGAACGCACCGTCTGTGTTGTTTCATTCCGACCATATAAACATCATACTGTATATCTATGAATTGCGACAACGGCAGCTGCTGCGCTGCAGACTGTTACATCCCGCTGTAGAAGTCCTCCACAGTGAAACACAGTCACACTTTACACTGTTTAACGTTAGCTGTCAGCATTTTAACCGTGATTAATCCAGCTGCTAGCTAAAGCTAGGCTAACGTTACCTGCTGTCAGGTGTAGTGTAAAGTCGAGCACCGAAATGAGGCACCGAAACTTTCGTTCTTATTCGGTCTCGTTACTACCGTTTACGTCGGCACCGGTTCCCTATTGGCACCGAGTTTCGGTACCCAACCCTAATCATAAAAGATCCATACTTGGCGTCTGTGTATCGTTACAGTATTGCCACGAAAAATATCGCGATACTATGCTGTATTGATTTCTTCCCCCCAACCCCTAATGTGTAGGGTTGGGCATCGTTTGGAGTTTAACGATTCTGATTCCAATCCCGATTCTTCCTTCTGATTCCTGTTCTCATCGATTCTTGATTCTGATTCTCTGAGGGGTGGAGTTGAAACGGGTCACATAACATGCTTATTTCACAAATAAGAGCAACGTTTTATTTTTGATTCAGAGGTGGGTTTGCAGTTTGACGGGGGGCTTTATCAACGTAAAATAAAGCCCCCGCTAGAGCTCCGCTTACTGAGCTACACGGCTGCAACACAACAAGCACCTGGTCGCTACGGAAACCCAAACTTTAGCATGTTAAATTGGGAAGTGATGATCAGATTTGAAACCAAATCCTCCAAACGATTCCAATACAGAAACGATTCTGATTAGGAATCGGTTCTCAATGCCCAACCCTACCTATGTTCCAGTAGAACTACATGAAGTATGAAATATATAAAATAAATCCAGCTCCTCTGGCTCCACCTACAGCCTGTATGCGATTGGCTAAATTCCAGATGCACCAATCAGGGCCACGGGGGGAGTGTCTATCTGCCTGTCAATCACTGCTCAGGCACATACACACACATACTATACAGCGTTCTCCCTCCCTCTTCCTCGCGCACCAGCTGCAGAAAGATTTCCTAAAACTCAGGTGAATAACGGAGAGGCTTTCCAGAGGTGGCGTGAGCTCAGGGATTTTAAAGATCTGAAGAACGATGCAGACGAAGCCACATTTCCTCTCAACAGGTAACATAATCACCATGAGTGATTTATCTTTCACTTGGTTATTAGTAGTCAGAAGTCCACAAAGCTATGATTCATTTGATTTTTGCAACTGTTCACTGAAATAGCCGGTTTCTATGAAACTACACGTGACATGTCATATTTGACTTTGACTGAACATTTGCTCTCACTTTGCGGAAAAAAAATATCGGGATATATATCGTATATATCGATATTCAGCCAAAATATAATCTGGATATGACTTTTGGTCCATATCGCCCAGCCTTAGCTGATAGGTAGGGCTGTGTGCAATTAATCAAAATTTAATCGTGATTATGATTTCTGGCTCCCGATGATCACAAAAACATAATAAAATCGAGAAAAAAACAATAATTTAGCTCCATTACGTTTGCAAGTAAACTCTTTATTTTTCTCTTTTGTGTTCTGAATGAAAAAATAAAGTTTAAATAGGAAAAGTATTACGGCAAAGTTCACAGATGTGTGTGTGTGTTTTTTTTTACTGTTGATTTATTTGACTTTTGTCACAGTTTAAGTTCAATAACAGCAACATCATTCCAGAAGTCAACGAGTAATCGTGTTAAATTATCGTAATTTCAATTTTGACCAAAATAATCGTGATTATATTTTGGGTGAGGCTATTTGCACCCCTGTGCATTTACAGTACCTTGGCATATATTTACACAAAGTTATCCATACTACTCATGTATTACACCTTTTTGGAATATTATCGCCCTGACATTCTTACCCTAACCATAACCAATCCCACTACTCTTGCCTAAACCTAACTGATAGGTGAAATAATCAAGCCTGCCTGTACTCAAATGTATTTTCATATTTCATATGTTCTATAATGTGTTATTATGATCGAGGAAGAAGATCACAGGAAGGCAAAGAGGCCCCTATGCGTGCGATGGTGGCATCTGGTTGAGATGTTTAAGTTAATAACAAATTAGAGGAACTAATTGACTAACTGACTGAGTAACAAATGGCCTTTGGGAGGGGCTACAGGATGTTTGAGTCTATTAGAGGAGGGGGACCTGTCAGTATTAGGATGAGTAAGGGTTTCCTGATGGGCGGCCCCAGAAAGTATAAAATGTATGTTCAATCCTAAGATCGGGAGACACTTTGGGTACATGCAGCTCGTGTGTGTACACAGGGTTATCTCCTTTGTTCAATATTGAATAAAGCTGCCTATAATCTGAAATCATCGTAGTCGTCATATGTGAATATCTCCATCAGCCATTTCCAGAGAGTTCCATCTCTCACTGATATCGGGTGATGATTCAGAAATGATGTTGGGAGACCTCAAAGATGACGACCAGTCCGATGATTACAAATCAAGTGCAGCTTTATTCAAACAGTGAACAAACTTTCATGACACTGGGACAACCATGAGCATACAAACAACGTCTGCCCAAGGATGAACCCCCTGTATACAGACATGGATACCTTTTAAAACACTTTTTGTGCTCACACAGCATGAGATATCTATTTCAGCACACAAGTTTTACCCTTAAACTACACCTTTTATGGCACGTGCTCCTAATAGATTCTCCCATTCCTGGCTCAAATACCTCTGTGTGGAAGTTGTACCCAAACTCATAATAGATTTACACATTCCTGTGGGTGAAGGTTGTCCCCAGACTAGCCTTCTTGTGTAGTACCCTACATACAAGATATAAAATACATCTGAAACATGTAGGCTGAAATATCCAACCTATCTCTCACTAACCAACCCAACCGGAGCAGGCATATTCAGGAGTCTTCCCCTACCACCCTGCAAAAATTGCGCAATTGCATGCAAATTATCCAATCCAAATTTAAAAAAATAAGATCACCATACAGGAGAATCAAACTCCAGAATCCCATACCAAAGGTTAGCGTACTAACCACTCACCCAGCAGTTCTTTCAGAATATTAAACAACTGTTTACCACTTGGTTTCTTCAAGCCTCGGTTTCTAGGTAACCATACTGTATGCAAAAAAATAGGTACTAGCTAACAGACTAACGGTCGTATGCTTTCACTGACGACAGAAAGCGCAACTGTAGTATCCATTTTCTGCTAAAAATTCAATTGTTATAAACTTTAGAGACAAAACTTCCCTAGGGTTGAAATTACGATAATTTAACACGATTACTCGTTGACTTCTGGAATGATGTTGCTGTTATTGAACTTAAACTGTGACAAAAGTCAAATAAATCAACAGTAAAAAAAAACACACACACACATCTGTGAACTTTGCCGTAATACTTTTCCTATTTAAACTTTATTTTTTCATTCAGAACACAAAAGAGAAAAATAAAGAGTTTACTTGCAAACGTAATGGAGCTAAATTATTGTTTTTTTCTCGATTTTATTATGTTTTTGTGATCATCGGGAGCCAGAAATCATAATCACGATTAAATTTTGATTAATTGCACACAGCCCTACCTATCAGCTAAGGCTGGGCGATATGGACCAAAAGTCATATCCAGATTATATTTTGGCTGAATATCGATATATACGATATATATCCCGATATTTTTTTTTCCGCAAAGTGAGAGCAAATGTTCAGTCAAAGTCAAATATGACATGTCACGTGTAGTTTCATAGAAACCGGCTATTTCAGTGAACAGTTGCAAAAATCAAATGAATCATAGCTTTGTGGACTTCTGACTACTAATAACCAAGTGAAAGATAAATCACTCATGGTGATTATGTTACCTGTTGAGAGGAAATGTGGCTTCGTCTGCATCGTTCTTCAGATCTTTAAAATCCCTGAGCTCACGCCACCTCTGGAAAGCCTCTCCGTTATTCACCTGAGTTTTAGGAAATCTTTCTGCAGCTGGTGCGCGAGGAAGAGGGAGGGGAGAACGCTGTATAGTATGTGTGTGTATGTGCCTGAGCAGTGATTGACAGGCAGATAGACACTCCCCCCGTGGCCCTGATTGGTGCATCTGGAATTTAGCCAATCGCATACAGGCTGTAGGTGGAGCCAGAGGAGCTGGATTTATTTTATATATTTCATACTTCATGTAGTTCTACTGGAACATAGGTAGGGTTGGGCATTGAGAACCGATTCCTAATCGGAATCGTTTCTGTATTGGAATCGTTTGGAGGATTTGGTTTCAAATCTGATCATCACTTCCCAATTTAACATGCTAAAGTTTGGGTTTCCGTAGCGACCAGGTGCTTGTTGTGTTGCAGCCGTGTAGCTCCGTAAGCGGAGCTCTAGCGGGGCTTTATTTTACGTTGATAAAGCCCCCGTCAAACTGCAAACCCACCTCTGAATCAAAATAAAACGTTGCTCTTATTTGTGAAATAAGCATGTTATGTGACCCGTTTCAACTCCACCCCTCAGAGAATCAGAATCAAGAATCGATGAGAACAGGAATCAGAAGGAAGAATCGGGATTGGAATCAGAATCGTTAAACTCCAAACGATGCCCAACCCTACACATTAGGGGTTGGGGGGAAGAAATCAATACAGCATAGTATCGCGATATTTTTCGTGGCAATACTGTAACGATACACAGACGCCAAGTA
>JABUOV010000775.1:0-2500 GCA_025617405.1 Perca schrenkii
AGTACACATTATATTATACATACTTTTTTTAGTCTCAGACAATGTGTAGTTAAAAACTCCAAACAACTGCACTAATTATGCAAGATGGAAAGCAATGTATTGACAATTTGACATTGATTTATAGGCTATATTGAATTTAAAATGTTGATTAGCTGGACATACTGGTCAATATGGACGCACATCCCTCGGTAAATAATAACCATAAATCAAGAATTGCTTCAACATGCATAATAATAAATAAATAAAAACTTTAACATGCTATGGAAAGCCATTTTAGCTTTTATTCATTCACAGTTTATGCATTTTTGATATCAAGGATTCGATTTTTTTTTACTATTTGCAATGTGAATTTTTGATTATTTTTACTAGCAGGGCCCCTTAGTTCAATTTTTACCTACCAATGTCTATTTTTGATATCAGGAGTTACATGTTCACTTGTAGAAAAGTTAATTCTTGCTATCACTCACAGGGATTATTGATATCTGCATCACTAGTTCACTATTTAAATATTACAAGAGCCAAGCCATAGTATAAATAGTATTTTATATTTGAAAATGTATAAAAAGGAAGTTGGGAGCCAGTTTAATTGCCATTTCTAGCCACTGGGGGGCCATAGACAGGCTAGGGGGAACTCATATGCCATGGGAGCTTTAATGCTTTAATAACGCGTTTCACTGACAGCACTAATATATATGTATGGGCGCGCGCTCTACCAGGGGAGCTACCCAGGCGCCTTAATTTTAAATTGTGACCCCTAAAAACAAAAAGTTGCAGATAAAACGAGAGTTAAATGATTCTCTGGAGCCGGCTGACATTCAAAGCTTATTCTGCATCGCACATTTCCACACAAAAAACGAAGAAGAAAACACTTTTAATATTTTGATATTTTGGGACTCCGGACATCCGTCAGAGGTCCCACAAACTCACGGGAACAAAACGACAAGAAAATCAAAATATAACTTAATAAAAACGTGGAATAAAGTTTAAAAACAAACTTTTATTTCTGTGATTTCAAACCTGCTGTTTGTTTGTTTGTTGGTATTTTAACAAAATAAAAGAACATTTTAAAAAGGGTCATTTCATTTTATTTCACATGTTTCTGTGTCTGAGTGATGTGAACAACAATCTGTGAAACTGGTCCAGTATTAAACCAGAACCGAGCTGTAATGTAACCCTACAGGACTAATGTTCAGCAGCAGTTAGAGTCCACTAAAAGTTCTCTTGTTGCTGCTGACAAACTCAGATTATTATTCTAAGTATCTGACAACATTATGGAGAGGATCATTACAGAGATAGACATTAAAAACCTCTTTAAGACCTTTCTGTTTAACCAGAAACAGCTCTGAAATTGCTAGCGCCAAACCCACCAGACTCCGTGTAAATAATCAGGACTTTTAGCATGTATAGAGCCAGCATATTTCCACATGTAAATGGGTGAATTAAGGGTTTATTTCAACCAAACCAGAGTGGTGATTGTTGGAACAGTGGAAAGATGAACCAAGACGGCTTTTGGTAGTTTTATTTAGTTTCTGTCCACTTTGAATGAAGTGTGTTTTTACGATGATAAAATCACAGATTATTTACATAGAGTCTGGTGGGTAGGAAAGTTACCCTTAAAATTCAAATTCATTCATAAAAAAAAAAAATGACTCAAACGGATTAAGGGATTATTAAAATAGTTGAGATGAATCAAAGCGATATTCATCTTTGCAGCGCTGCGTAACCAACCCAAACCGCTGACTTCCTGTTTACAATCTTTGTGTCCTCGTGAAACGTAAACAAACAGCAAAGTCCGACCGTCTGCCAGTTCCAGTCCAGTTCTGCTGAGTCATGCTATCTGCAGCATGACATGGCATTTCTGAAGCCGCTCCAGATTGTTTTTTTTTTTTTTTCTTCCTGCTTGTCACTGATTGGCCACAGGCGGCTCCTCTTCATCCATTGGCTGGCTGCCGAAGCCGCTGTCCACCGTGGCGTCTGATTGGACAGAAAAACATGAACCAGGTGAGTGCGGCCCGTGGCAGTTTGAACCAGAAAAGTACCTGTCCTGTGTTACCTGTGCTGCTGTGTTACCTGTGCTGCTGTGTTACCTGTGCTGCTGTGTTACCTGTGCTGCTGTGTTACCTGTGCTGCTGTGTTACCTGTGCTGCTGTGTTACCTGTGCTGCTGTGTTGCCTGTGCTGCTGTGTTGCCTGTGCTGCTGTGTTACCTGTGCTGCTGTGTTACCTGTGCTGCTGTGTTACCTGTGCTGCTGTGTTACCTGTGCTGCTGTGTTGCCTGTGCTGCTGTGTTACCTGTGCTGCTGTGTTACCTGTGCTGCTGTGTTACCTGTGCTGCTGTGTTACCTGTGCTGCTGTGTTACCTGTGCTGCTGTGTTACCTGTGCTGCTGTGTTACCCTGCTGCTGTGTTGCCTGTGCTGCTGTGTTGCCTGTGCTGCTGTGTTACCTGTGCTGCTGTGTTGCCTGTGCTGCTGTGTTGCCTGTGCTGCTGTGTTACCCTGTG